>PVKV010004481.1:33617-127684 GCA_004027835.1 Alouatta palliata
CTTCCTCCTTCCTTCTTCCTTCCTTCTTCCTTCCTTCCTCCTTCCTTTCTTCCTTCCTTCCTTCCTCCTTCCTTCCTTCCTCCTTTCCCCTTCCCCCTGCCCCCTGCTCCCTTCTCCCTTCCCTTCCCTTCTTCCTTTTTTTTTTCCCCAGAGTTTCCTTCTCCTTGCCCAGGCTGGAGTGCAATAGCACAACCTCAGCTCACTGCAACCTCTGCCTCCTGGATTCAAGCAATTCTCCTGCCTCAGCCTCCAGAGTAGCTGTGTGTACAGGCATCTGCCACCATGCTTGGCTAATTTTTTTTTTTATTATTTTTTATTTTAGTAGAGACAGAGTTTCACCATATTGGCCAGGCTGGTCTGGAACTCCTGACCTCAGGTGATCCACCAAGAGGCTACTTCTATTTCTAGGAATTGCAAAATAGCCTGGCTGAGGACAGTTAAAAGCATTCACACCATAGATTAGACAGTTCCTGGAGGTGCAGTGTCTGGCATTGAAGTTTTGAGACCAGTGGTCTTCTCTGTTCTTTTCAAGACAGCCATCGTGATGAAAGTAGGAAATGTATAGTCTCACACATTCTCATAACAGTGATTCCCTACTTGTCTTCTGAGAGACAAATTACCTTAGCTTTTGTTTTCTGTGTTTCCTTTTCTCTGCCTTTGGTGAAAGCCACAAGCCCCTATGCTTGGCTTTTGACAACTAAGACTAGAAAGAAGATTGGGCTAAAGAAGCAAGAGCCTGCTTGATTCTGGGAATCCTACCCTCTAGGCATTGCCTGAGACAGTGCCTTCTTGGATCCCATTCATACATTATTTGTATAATACTAAAAATAGTCAAAACCAGCCATTTGTGAAAAAACAGAGACAGGGCTGTGCTTTCTTAATTGACTCAATCCCAAATCTCTAGAGAGAACATGAAGGAAACTCAAGTAGAGGGAGAAGATAAAACATAAAATCACAGCATACTGTTGTTTTAAAAATAAAAGTGGAGAAGAAGATATCTCTTTGTGGTTTTGATTTACATTATCTGATGATTGGTGATGTTGAGCATTTTTGTATATGCTTGTTGGCCACTTGTATGTCTTCTTTTGAGAAATATCTGTTCTGGTCTTTTGCCCACTTTTTAACGGGGTTATTTGACTTTGGCTTGTTAAATTGTTTAAGTTCCTCATAGTTTCTGGATGTTAGACCTTTGTCAGATGCATAGTTTGTGAATATTTGCTCCCATTTTGTAGGTTGTCTGTTTACTCTGTTGATAATTTCTTTTGCTGTGCAGAAGCTCTTTAGTTTAATCAGTTCCAACTTGGCAATTTTTGTTTCTTTGCATTTGGTTTTGAGAACATAGTCAAAAATTCTTTCCAAAATCTGATGTCCAGAATGATATTTCCTAGTTTTTCTTCTAGGATTCTTCTAGTTTGAGACCTTACATTTAAATCTTTAATCCATCCTGAGTTAATTTTTGTATAAGGTGAAATGTAGGGGTCCAGTTTCATTCTTCTGCATATAGCTAGTCGGTTATACCAGCACCATTTATTGAATAGGTAACCCTTTCCCCATTGCTTATGTTTGTCAACTTTTTTGAAGATCAAGTGGCTATAGGTGTGCTGCTTTACTTCTGGGTTCTTTATTCTTTTTCGTTTGTCTATATGTCTGTTTTTGTGCCATTACCATGCTGTTTTAGTTGCTATAGCATTCTTAGGCATTTTAGTAGATATTACCAACAATTTTGTATTTATTTATTTATTTATTTGACATGGAGATTCACTCTTGTTGTCCAGGCTGGAGTGCAATGGCGCAATCTCAGCTCACTGCAACCTCTGCTACCCGGGTTTAAGTGATTCTCCTGCCTCAGCCTCCCCAGTAGCTGGGATTTTAGGTATACGCCACCATGCCCGACTAATTTTATATTTCTAGTAGAGACAGGGTTTCTCCATGTTGGTTAGGCTGATCTCTAACTCCCTACCTCAGGTGATCCACCTGCCTCAGCCTCCCAAAGTGCTGCGATTACACTTTGGGATGGTGTGAGCCATCATGCCCGGCCGTATTACCAACTCTTGTAAATTTCTCTTCATTTTTGAAAATATATATAAAATTAGTTTCCTTTCCTCCTTTCCAGTTGACAACTTCTATTCATTACTATATGCAAACCTCGAGTACAATGTTGAATAAAGGTGGTAGTGGGTGTCCTTATTATGCTCTTTATTTTAAAATAAATACATCTAAAGTTTCTTCATTAAAGTGATGTTTGCTGGATGCTTTAGGAAGATACTTTTTATAGGCTAAGAGAATTTCCCCCTATTTTTCAGCTAGTAAGAGTTTTTATCATGAAGAGATCTCAAATTTTATCAAATACATTTTCTATATATATTGAAATGACTATTAGAATTTTCTTTAATGTGTTAATGTGGTGAATTTCATTTATAAATTTTTATAATGTTAATTTCCTGCATTTTTAGAATAAGTTCAACTCAATTATAACATTTCAACTTTTTAATAAATTACTCTATTTGGTTATTTTATATATTGCTTAAAGGTTTTGCATTTATGTTCATAATCATGTTTAAGCAATAATTTCTTGTTCTTATACTTTCTTTTTAGATTGTGATATTATGGTTACCATTGTTGAGTAATGATCCTTATTTTTCTCTCCTGTTTTATCATGTTGGAATGGTCTGGTCTTTAAAAGACAGATTCAACTGTTATATAAAATGGCTTCGTGTGTTTGGGATTTGTGTGTGTGTGTGTGTGTGTGTGTGTGTAAAGATTTTGAAATACTGATTCAATTTCCTTAACAATTAAAGGATTTTTCAGGTTTTCTATTTATTCTTGAACCTCTTTTAGAAAATTTGTTTTTTTCTATGTTTATTTCTATTTTATCTAAATTCTGTTGGAAGAGTTGTAAGTTGTATTTTCTATTATCTTTTAATTAGCTTTTTAATCTCTGCTACACCTATTGTTATGATTATTCCTCATTCTTTTTTTAAAGTAGTTTTGAAATGCAGTGTTTTTATTATATGGAGTTGTAATTAATTTTAAAGTTTCATTTTGATTTCTTCTTTGCCTTATAGGTTGTTTGGAAGGATGTTATTAATTACCAAAATTATGGTGTTTCATTTCTCTTTTTGTAAATGATTTCCAACTTAACCGCACTGTGGTCTGAGAGAATGACTATGGTTCTAATTTCTTCGAAAAGTTTGAGCATGCCTTATGGCCCAATCTATGTCTGTTTTATTTTTCTAAATATGATTTATGTGCACTTGATAGAAACACATATTCTCAATTCATCAAATCAAGAGTGGTAATTGTATGGTTCAAATCTTTTAAATTCTTACTAATTTACTGTCTAGTTGACCTCTTAATAGTTAACAAATATGTCAGAATATCCCAGTATATTAGTGATTTGTTCTTTTACCCCGGAGACCTAGCAAATATACTTTATGTATATATTTTAAACTATTTTATAGGTATGTAAATGTTTAGATGTATTGTATAATTCTTATCATTTAAACCACTATTATTATTTAAGCTTCCATTTACCACATTTTCATAGCAAAATTTCTTTTGTTAATATTACGACACCACCACCAGCCTTTGTTTGGGTAATATTTGACGGCAATATCTTTTTAAACTCCTTCCATGACCTAACTCTTTCTATGACCAGGAATACTTTGCAGATATTTTATAGAAATTCCATCTACTGGGATTTGTCTAAGGTTTTTCCTCATAATTATATTGGGCTTATTGGTTCCTGCCAGGAAGACTGCAGAGGTAAAATGGCATTTCATCGCGTTGTATCAAGGGTGGATACGATCCACGTGATTTATCACCCTTGATGTTGACCTGGGTGAGGTAGTGTTTGTCATTTCCCCGCTGCAAAGTTACTCTCCTCCCTACCCCCTTTTCCATAGCGTGCTATTTGGGAGACAGTCATTATGCACCACTCATATTTAGGGAATTAGGAGTTATGCTTCATCTTCTTGAAACTGGAAAATGTAAACGTACTATTGGGAATTCTTCTGCATAGAAGACTTATTACCTGTCTCCGTTTATTTATTTATTCAATCATATCTTTCATGAACTCATAGTGTTGTTTTTTTGCAATTTGGGTTATAATCCAATATTAGACTACTCTATGTTATCAAATTATTCCAGCCTTGGCTATTGGGAGTTTTTTTGGTCAGTCCCTGGGCTTTTTTGACAAACCCTCACGAATGTGGCTTTGTTTATTTTACCTATTTCTTAGTTTCTTGCATCACAAGGTGCTCCAGTCTCATTTTGTATATTCCCTATCCCTGTCTATCCCTGTCTTAAAATCAGCTCTTTTGCCAAGAGGCTGTGGTTTCTTACATTGGAGAAGAGTATTTGAAACCAAGATCTGAGTTTTTAGGGTGGTAATTGCTGCTGGGATGTGTTTTTTTCTAAGCTGTCTCAGCTGACAGAGCAAGGAAACATGTGTATACACATGTTTATACCATGCATCTGTATACACATGCACACACTATATAGGCTGGTGTACACATATATATAGGTTAGATCCCAGCAGCAGTTGTCACACTACAAGCTCAGATATATATATATATATAAATATATATATGTGTGTGTGTGTATTATACATATATATATATATATTGCTGCTGGCATGTGGTTTCTTATATGTGTGTGTGTATATACACATAAAGGAAACCACATATATGTATATATGCATATATGTGGTTTCTTTTATATGCATATATGTATAACCACATTCCACGAGTAATGATATATACACACATATATGTAGCTATGTGTATATATGTACATGTATACACATACATGTACACACATATATATACACATGTACACACAGAAATACACACATACACACATATATACTAGCTCATATATATGTACACACGTATCTGTAAATATTTTGATATAATCATTTGTATCATTTGTATCCATACTTAGCTAAATAGGAGTTAATACTCACGTGTCCAATTGAGTCCGTTATCATGTAAATCATTTTAGCCTCCTCACCTTGCCGGTCTCTCTAACAGTGAGAAACTTGGCTTCCACCATCCACCAACTATTTACTTAATTGTTCAATTCCAGTATACATTAAAATAGTTAGAATTGTTGACCCCTACTCCCATAAGACACAATGTTATTAACTAGAGCACAGTGCTTAAATTCAGTTCCTTCACCCCCTAGTCTCACATACTTCACTAGGATTTCTTGTTATGTCTTCCAAAGTTAAACAGTTGTCATAAGGATTGCTACTGAGCAATACAAAATTGTGGAATCCCAGTTGCTTATTTGAAATCCCATCTTTATCATTTCTAAATACTAGATCCCATTTCTGAGCCTTTAGATGTTCCATTGGTTTATGTACTTTTATGTAGACATTTTAATTATTATACCTTTATAATATGTTTTAATGACAGGTAGTACACACATTTCTTGGTTATTTTTGCTTAATGTTTGTTAAATATGTTTAATATTTAAAAAGTATTCCCATTAGTCCAGAAAACTATCTTGTATATTTTCACAGTTCATCCCCAACCATCTGGCCCTAGGAAACTATTTTCTGTCCTTCCCTGTTTTAGAATTTCACCTAGTTGAAATCATGCAGTTATGCATGCTTTCAGGCCACCTTCTTTTGCTCAACATAATGATTTTAAAATTCATCCATATTGTTGTGTTTATTCATTAGTTAATTCTGGTTTATTGATAAGTAGAATTTTATTGTGTAGATTTACAACAATTTGATGAACATTTTGGGTTATTTCCAGTTTTGACTATTATGAGCAAAATTTCTATCAATATTCTTATATAAACTTTATTGTGAACATTATATTATATTTTATCTTGAGAATATTTAGGAGTAGAATTTATGGGTCATATTGTAGGTATTTGTTAACTCTTATTTTTAACTGCTTTATTGAAATATACTTGATATTACACAATGCAACCACCCAAATGCATAATTAAATGATTTAAAATATATTTTCTGTTATTCTGCCATGACTGCTATGAATTTTAAAACACTTTCATCACTACAAAAAGAACCTACATAACTTTTGGCAGTCAGTTCCCATTTCTCTGTAACCTCCACAATCCTAGACAATCATTAGTCTACTGAATATCTTTCTTGATTCACCTATTCTAGACATTTCATACTAAAAGAATCATACAATTTGTGTTTGGGGGACTTGCTTCTTTCACTTAACATGTTTTCAAAAAGTTCACTTATATTGAACAACGTTTTGACATTTTATTCCTTTTTATTTCAAATAAGATTCTATTGTAAGGATATACCACATTCATTTGCCCACTCATCTGTTGATAAATATTTAGTTTGTTTTCACCGTGTGTTTGCTATGAATAACACTTCTATGAACATTTTCACACAAGTCTTTGCATGGAGATGTTTTCATTTTTCTTATGTATATACCTGGGGATGAAGTTGCCAGTCATATGGAAATTCTGCTTAACATTTGAGGAAAGGCCAAACTGGTTTCCAAAGCAGCCATACCATTTTACATTTCCGAATGTTCCTTCACACTCTTGTCTACACTTACTGTCCGTCTTTTAAATTTTAGCCCTCCTAGTGTATACGAAGTGATATCTCCTTGGTTTTGATTTGCATTTCCCTAAGGACTAATGAAGCTGAGCATCTACTCATGGGCTTCTTGGCCATTAACATATCTTTCTGGGAGAAATGTTCATGTAGATATTTTTCCCACTTTTATTTCGTTATATGTCCTTCTTGTTAAGTTATAAGAATTATTTGCATATTTTGAATCCTAGACCTGTATCTGATACAGTCAATCCACATTGTTCACAGATTTTATGTTTGTGAATTTGCCTACTTGCTAAAAATTTTCCATAACCTCAAATCAACAATCGCAGTGCTTTCTCAGTTATTCAGAGATATGCATAGTGTGGCAAAACGTTTGAATCACCTGGCGCGCACATCCCAGCTACAGTTGAATAAGATGGTGCCTTGATCTTTTAGCTCTCAGACTGTAAACAGGTGTCCTTTTCGTGACTACTGAATGCCATGATTTTTATATTTTTATGCTTTTGTTGTTGCTGTTGATTTCTCTGTTTTATATCGCCTGGCTAGTGTCCCTAAATGCAGGAAGGTTGTGAAGTCCCTTACAGAGAAAATATGTGTGTTGTTAGATACTTTTCATTCAAGCATGAGTGATAGTGCTGTTGGTTGTGAGTTCAATGTTAACAAATCAACAATATATGTTAAATAAGGTGTCTTTAAATAGTACCATACATAAAACAAGGCTATGTATTGACTGGTTGATAAAAAAAGTGATATGATCAGAAGCTCACAGAAATCTAACCTTGTATTATTTACTTTAGGATCAAAAGTTCTGTATTTGCTGATTTAGTGTTTGTGGAGACTTTATGGAACATGGCTAGTGTGAATAATAACAAATTGATCTCATATGATTTGGAGATATTTTCTCCCATTTTGGAAGTTATCTTCCACATTTTTCATTGTATCCTTTGAAGGGCGGTCTTAAGCTTTGATAAAGTACAATTTATCTATTTTTTCTTTTGTTGTTTTTGTTTATGCTTTCTGTCTAAGAAGACATGATAACAAAGATCTTGAGATTTGCCCCTATATGTTATAATCATGTGAGCCAATTTCATATAAGTCTCTTTCTATAGATACATATTATATTGGTTCTGTTTCTCTGGTGAACCATGATTAATAAGAATCGACCAGAACAAGATAAATTTTCTGAATTGGTTCTAGGGTTTCTGGAATTGACTCCCTAATTTGATTAAATAAGATGCTAATGTCTCTATTTCAGGTAGTAAAAAGAGCACTCATAATCCACGATGTGCTCTGGAAATATATGCACAGTATCATCATTGGATACTTCTAATCAAACACTCATAAGAAGCAAAGGTCTGACTGACTGTGTATGTGATACTTTCAAACATTTTTGTCAAACTAACAAGTATAGTGTGCACTTACTGGTTGCTTGCTTCTGTCACTGGACAAAGTTGGAAAACAAAAGGTGCTCTCACTTTAACAGTAGATATTCTACAAGGCTAGAAATTCAATTTCTGTCGTTAATTAGCCACTTGCAGGATAAGATTATGGGTTTCATTTTCAGCAATCTCAGCCTTGTGGCTACAGGAGATGAACTGTCAGAACAGACATCCATGCTTTTGAGTAATTCATGCAGAACTTGTCCTGAAATTTTGAATCCCTAAGTTCTTGAACATACCCTGCGGCTATTTTTCCAGTTCTAGTCTACACAAGTGTAATGCTCAGCAGTTGGCAAAATCCCCACATTAGTGACCTGTGGGGTGAGGGAACAATTATAATGAGGAAGGCCAAGTGGAAGACTAGAATGGTTTCTACCTAGGAAAATAGTAAACTGAAAGCAAGACTACATTCTAGAGGAATTTAAATAATTAGCACCACCATCAAGGACTTGAAAAATGCAGGGGCGTTGATTTTCACTGCATCCCCAGTTCACCTATTTGGCCAGTGCAGAAGACAGACTTTGGAGAATGGCAGTGGATTATTGTGAGCTTAATGAGATGGTGACTCCCGTTGCAGCTTCTGTACCAAATGTGATTTCATTACTTAAGGAAATTAACACATCCCGTGGTACCTGGCATGCAGCCATTGATCTGGCACGTGTATTCATGTCCATCCCTGCTAATGAAGACCACCAGAAGCAGTTTGCTTTTAGCTCCTAAGGCTAGCAATACATCTTCACTGTCCTACCTCAGGAGTGCATCAACTTTGCAGCCCTATGTCATCATTTAGTTCACAGGGACTTTGGTCGCCTTTCCATTTTACAAGCTATCACTCTGGTTCGATACATTGATGACATTATGCTGACTGGAACCAGTGAGCAGGAGGTAGCAATTATTCTAGACTTATTGAAAAGATGTTTGCATGCCAAAGAGTTGGAAATACATTTATCAGAAATTCAGGGGCCTCATACCTTAATAGAATTTCTAGGGGTCCAGTGATGTAGGATATGTTGAATTTTTCCTTCTAATGTGAAAGATAAGTTGTTGCATCTGGTCCCTCCTATAACTCAAAAGAAGGCAAAATGCATATTGAGCCTCTTTGGATTTGGGAGGGCAAGTCATTCCTTATTTGGGTGCACTCTCCGAGCCTATTTACTGAATGACCTTAAAAGCTACCAGTTTTCAGTGGGACTCTGAACGAAAGAAGACTCTGCAACAGGTACAGGCTGCTGTGCAAACTGGTCTGCCAATTGGGCCACATGATTCAGCACAATCCAGTGTTACTTGAAGTGACGGTGACACATACTAATGCTATCTGGAGCCATTGGCAGTCTCGTACATATGAATTACAGTGTAGGCCTTAGGATTTTGAAGCAAAGCCTTGCCATCCTTTCTGGATAACTGCTCTTCCTTTGGAATCAGGATTTGAATTGCTACTGGACCTTAGCAGAGAATAGGCCAAGGGTCACTAAGTCATTGTGCAACCTGAGCAGCCTGTCATGAGCTGGGTGTCATCCTACCCACCAAGCCATAGAGTTGGGCACGCCCACAACACTGTCATCAGACAGAAGTGGTTTGATGAGACCAACCCAAGCAGGCTCTGACGGCACAAGTATGTAACAGGAGGAAGCCCCGCAAACGACCATGGTTTCTACTCCCGCTGCACTGCCTTGTCTCTCCCAGCCTGTGCTTATGGCCTAATTGCCAGTTTTCAGGATCAGCTGACAGATGAAGAGAACTCTTGGGCCTGGTTTACAGATTGTTCTGCATGCCATACAGGCAATACCTGAAAGTGGACAGCTGCAGCCCTACACCCCTTTTCTGAGATACCCTCGAAGGAAAATCTTCCCAGAGGGCAGAACTCTAGGCACTGTACCTGGTTGTGCACTTTGCTTGGAAGGAGAAATGGCCAGATGTGTGATTGTATATTGATTCATGGGCTGTAGCCAGAGGTTTGGCTGATGGTCAGGAATTTGGAAGGAACATGACTGGAAAATTTGTGACAAGGAAATTGGGGAAGAGTATATATGCATAGACTTCTATGAATAGACAAAAAAAAAAGTCAAGGTATTTGTGTCCCATGTGAATGCTTTTCAAAGGGTGACTTCAGCTACAAATTTTAATAAATGGGATAGGATAATCTTCTCTGTACATAACAGTCAGCCTCTTTCTTCAGCCACCCCTGTCATCACCCAATGAGCTCATGAATAAAGTGGCTGTGGTGGCAGGGGGAGTTGTTATGCATGGGCTCAGCAACATGGACTTCTAGTCCCCATGGCTGACCTCCTTATGGCTGTTACTGAGTTTGTAATCTGCCAGCAGCAGGGACCAACACTGACTCCCTAATAAGGCACCGTGTTCTGGGACGATCAGTCAGTTACCTGGTGGCAGGTAAATTGTATTGGACAGCTTCTGTCATGGAAAGGGCAGCATCTTATTCTTAATGGAATAGACACTTTGGATAGTGATCTGCTTTTCCTGAATGCAATACTTCAAGCAAACTATCATTTATGGAATTACGGAATGCCTTATCCACCATCATGATATTCCACACGACATTACTTCTAATCAAAGAACTCACTTTACAACAAACGAAGTGTGGCCAATGGCCCCTGCTCTTGGAAATTGCCATCCTGGAGCAGCTGACAGTATAATGGTGAAACGGTCTTTTGAAGACTGGCACCACGCCAGTTAGGTGGGAATACCTTCCTGCTGTATAATGGTGAAACAGTCTTTTGAAGACTGTCACCATGCCAGTTAGGCGGGAATACCTTCCAGGGCTGGAGCAAGGTTCTTCAAGAGGCTGCACATGCGCTGAGTTGACATTCAATATAAGGCATTGTATCTCTCAGAGCCAGGATTCATAGGTCCAGGAATCCAGGGGTTGATGTAGGAGAGGTGTCACTCATTATTATCCCTAGTGACCCCCCCGCAAAGTGTGTGCTTACTGTTCCCACAACCTTATTCTCTGCAGGCCTAGGGGGCTTAGTTCCAAAGAGAAGAATATTTCCACTGGGAGCAAAATGATGTTTCCCTTGAACTGGAAGTTAGGACTACTTAACTTTGGGGACCTCATGCCCCTATATCGATAGGAAAAATGATAGTTACTGTACTAACTGAAGCGATTGATTCTTACTACCAATTCCTTCTTGATAGTAAGGATCAATCACTCTAAGGAAGGCTGTTGAAGTTGTATTTTCTGCTGGTATTCCGTTGTTCATAGTGTTCCATTATAATCTTTTTTATTCTCTAACGTCAGCCATGACATCCTGTCTTTCATTCTTGGTTTAAGTAATGCGGGGCTTGTCTAGTTAAAACTTTGCCAAATTTGTTGACTTTGTCAAAGACCCAACCGTTGCCTTATTTTCTATATTTTTATTTTATTGATTCATGCTATAATCCCTATTGCTCCCTTCCTTTTGTTTGATTTGCATTTAGTTTGCTCTTCTTTTTCCAGTATCTTAAGGTGATCCTTGATTTGAAATTTTTCTTCTTTTTAATGTAAGAATTATAGCGTAAATTTCTCTCTAAGCAATGCTTTAGCTTTCTCCTATGAGTTTTGGTATACTACATCTCCATTTTCATTCTAAGTATTTTCTAATGTACCTTTTGATTCCTTCTTTGGCCCATTTATTACTTAGGAGTGTGTTCTTTAATTTCCACATTTCTAAAATGCACCTAATTGATTTCTAATTTCATTCTATTGTTGTTGGAGAACATGTTTTATAATATTTCAATCACTTTACACTTAATGATGTTCTTTTAATGACCTAGCAAATGGTTTATCCTGGAAATGTTCTCTGTGCACTTGAGAAGTATAGGTATTTTACTGCCATTTGGTCAAACCTACTATATGTGTCTATTAGTTGTAGTTGATTTATAGTGTTTGAGTCTTCCATTTCCTTATCGATCTTCTACCAGATTATTCTACACATTATAGAAAGAGGGGTATTGACATTTACAGCTATTTTTTTATTATGCATTTACCCTTCAATTCAAAATTGTGGCCTTGTGTGTTTGGGGGCTCTGTTTTGAGGCTCAAATATATTTCTAATTGTGGTATCTTCCTGGTGGATTTACATTTTCTCCTTTTAAAATAACTATCTCTATCTCTAGTAACATTTCTGGTAAAAACGAACTTTGTGTGATATTAGCATAGCACCACCATCTTTCTTGTAGCAGGTGATGAGATGATATATTTGCCTACACTTTCATCTCCATCTTATTTTATCATTCAGTGGGAAGTGTGCTGTCTGCAGATAGTGTTTTGTTGAATATTTTTATTTACTTTGACAATGTATGCCTTGAATAAAATTTTAAATCTGCAGAAAGAAATAGACTTGCCATAGTGTAGGTACCTGGTAAGATGCCTACCCTGGGAGGGTTCCTTTCTGAGTTGTGCCTTCCTGAGGGTTGGCACAATTTTAAGCACCTAGTTAGCAAGGCATCTGTCCTCACTTAAAGGGGGACATTTGATCAAAGATGGCCAGGATGAGAATGTATCCTCTCCCAGTGAAGGTACTGATTAATGATGGAGAGCTCAAGGCCAGACATGGAGTGGTTTCTATTCTTTTTCTAGGGTAATAGTTGATGATGGTTGAACCTTTCTCCATTAAACAATTGACTGCTCCCACTCCCCAAAAAGAGAAACGTTTAGTCTTGGTGGTCAGTGACGTTTGAAGGCCTCATAACAGGCTCCAGTTTGACTAAACATGGTCACCAGAAGGGCACTTTGTCTTCTCTGGCTCTCAAACACACACAGAGTTGTAATAGGCAGATGTATTATCTACCAGAGTATTTCAGAAGAACCCCTTTGAATCCTAAGAAAACAAGTAACTACTTACATATTTCTGTAAACTCCTTTTGGTCAGAAAAATGGATGCATTAGCTGTTAGACTTCCAGTCTCTGAGACATCAAGGCTTCCAAGAGTTATCTCTGCATTTTAGAGTGGTCTACCTTTCTTTCCCTCCTGATATTTCTGAACGAGCAGCATTAAACATCATCTCACCTACTCAGAGGTCAGGGGCAGTATATTCTGATCTATCATACACAGAGAGCCAAGCAGAATGACTTCGTCAGCAACAGAACAGATTCTTTAGAGGATGATGGAACAAGCAAAGCGAGGTGTTGTTTAGTTTGTGGTACAGCAGGCTTTTCACACATTGGTGTACAATTGCCCAATGTGCTGCTAACCAAGATAAAAGAATTTGCACAAGAGAATAATCACAGCAGGCAGGTGTGTGCCACTGCAGCTATTAGGTGCATGCAGATGGCCTTATTATCAGCTCTTTTTAGAATATTTGTTTCTTATAAGCGACCACTTATCCAATTTTTACATAATTTGCTAGCCCCACATATTGCTAATTTGAAAGCCAACTTTCTTTCAGACCTTTTAAATATCATAATTAGTTTAAGTCAACACAATTTGGCACTATGCATAGGCCTGAAGCAGTGAGGTACACGCTATCTTCCCTTTAAATAAGGTAAAGCTGCCACGTCTCTCAGGTAAAGTATGAGTGTTCATGGCAAACACCTGGGGAAAAATGCTGTCACTCAGATGACAGGTCTTCGCTTTCCTCTGTCCACACTCGTCCAGCAATCTGCAGTCAGCTGTGGGTCTCGCTGTCAGTGAAAAACCCCAGCCTCTCCATCATCTGCCTGCCTGTCAGTTAGACTTGTCCAGTGGAGCCATCACAGGTATTTGGGAGGACTGGCTGAGACAGACATCTACAAAGAGAGTCAGACACAGATACTAGTACGTGCAATGCACTATCCCAAGTGAAGACACACAGGGATCTGTTTTTTAAATGCAGCCCAAGCCAGCGAGCGTCCTCATGTGCTGTTCTGTGTACCGGGCACTGCCTACCTGCTCAATGTCTCAAAACAGCCAGCAAGGTGAGGTGCACCCTTCTCTCTCAGAAAACCAGCTTCCTACAGATAGGTTCCTGGGAGATGAGAGGGCAAGAAACTGGCTTGGAGAGAAGGTCTTCTGGCACCAAAGCCTGTCTGTCCTTCTACTATAAACCATCTGCCATGCTGCAACACTGGGGCCTGAGCATGGCAGTCTAATGCTAGAACCCAGGGCCTTAACCCCCCAGATGGACCACAGCTCTCCCACAGGACATAGAAGCTCAGCTTCCCCAAACAGGAGGCAGGAATTGAATCAGTCAGGATTGGTTCAGTTACAAAAGACAGACAGATTTATCAGAGGCTCAAACAAGGCATAAGAGTGTTCCACTCTCACATGAACATCCGGCAGTCCGAGACAGCCATGGCCCTCCACTGTGCCAGTGACCCACCTTCCCTATTCCGTTTCTCTGCTGTGCACGACCTCAAACTTAGGGTCCACGGCAGTCCTTTCATTTTCCAGGCAGTAGGATTGAGGGGAGAAGGAACACAGTAGAAAAATCACAAATGCCCTCATCAGCTGTGTCTTTCAGAAGGCCTTGAATGCTGCTGCCATGGCATGACTGTGCTTTTACATCCCCTGGACACACCTGACTGCAAGGGAGGCTGGAAAGTGTAGTCTTCCCTCCATATGCCTAGGGGCTACTGCAAGCTTTAATACAACAGGAGAAATGGAAAATGGGTATTGAGGGGTGATCAGCAGGCTGTGCCATGACAACCACCAGGGAGGGTGGATCTCCACTTGCAACTGTAAGAGACCCAGCAAGCGACACGCCTTCCCCTCCTCTGCCTCGTGGACTATGAAACTGTCTTTATGTATATGGGCATCTGTTTAATTGTTACCTGGTCTATACGGTGAATAACAGTGACTCCTTTCTGAATAATTGGTAAAACAGAGGGATGGGAGGGGAGGAGGTTTGTGGGCTTTGGGCCAAACTGCTTGGGGGCTGCTGTCTTTTTGATGGTATTGGTGACCAGTTTGCTGGAGAACTTATATCACATGGAAGCTGAGGTCTGGGATTCATTTGTTTCCTGGAGATAGAAAAAGGAAGGAAACAAATAGAATACATCCAGCCACCCACAGATTTGGGGACCCAGCTGACCACTGCCTAGCCCTCCTCTTCTGTAAGAGTAGGAGGCAAATGAGAACCCAAGAGCCCCTTGGATGAGGGCCCAGATGGATAGTTAAAGGAAACATTTGCATCAGCAGACACATACCCTGCCTTGAAACAAGCATCCCAGAGGAAAACTGCTCCACTCCTCAGACTTCCCTTCAATAGCTAATCAGACAAGAAGCCCTGGGTGCTTGGGCCATGTCCTCCACCTCAGGTTCTGCTCTTATGGGTGCTGGTGTCCTAGGAGATGTTAGCAAGCCTTCTCTAGGGGAAAGATGATCCTCTATATCATCTTCTTAAACAGTCACTAGGATAAGAGTCTATGTTTCTCAAGAGCACTTCATACCGCATTTAAAAATACAGTATGCTGCTGGGCGTGGTGGCTCATGCCTGTAATCCCAGCATTTTGAGAGGCCGAGGTGGGCAGGTCATGAGGTCAGGTGTTCGAGACCAGCCTCACCGACATGGTGAAACCCCATCTCTACTACAAATACAAATATTAGCCAGGCATGGTGATGGGCACCTGCCTGTAATCTCAGCTATTAGGGAGGCTGCGACAGCAGAATCACTTGAAACCAGAAGGCAGAGGTTGCAGTGAGCCAAGATCGAACCACTGCACTCCAACCTGGGCAACAGAGTGAGACTCCATCTCAAAAATAACAACAACAAGACCAGTATGCCTGAAAATGTGGTGGACCACTTCACTGCCCTGCAGGGCAAGGAATTCTTGCTTCAATAAGGATGTCTTAACATACAGTCAACTGGTGAGAATACGTTCTGGGAAATGCATCACTAGGCAATTTTAGCATTGTGGAAACATCATAGAGTGACTTACACAAACCTACATGGTTAGCCTACTACACACATAGGCTATGTGGTAGAGCCTTTGCTCTTAGGCTAGAAACCTGCACAGCGTGATACCGTGCTGAATACTGCAGAACTGAAACACGGTGGTGAGTATGCATGTATCTAAACATCAAGAAGTACAGTAGAAATATGGTATAATCTTACGGGATCACTGTCATTTACGTAGTCTGTCATTGGCCCACATACTATGTGGAATGTGACTAGAAACATTCCAGACCCTCACTGCTGAGTGGGATTTATTTAAAGCAAGAACAGGGTCATGGAGACTCCGTCTCTGTTCATCCCAGTGAACACAGTTACCGAAGCCCCAGAGAACGTTGTAAGCGTTGGCAGTTATTTCCGTGGGTTCAGCACAAGCACAGGTAAAGGATGTCTATGCACTTTGCACATGTAGAAGCAGTAGACGAACTCTCACAGGGAAAGCTAGAAATCTGACCTTACTCAAACTACGCAACGCTTCATTTTCCTACTATAGGGCCTACTGAGTCGTTCCTGCTCCTGTGGAGATGAGTTTTGAGTTTTATGCCAACATCACCTCTACTTCATTTTCTTTTCTCCATGGCAGGTAACTTGGAGGGGCTCACTGACTATGTCATGGTACACAAAAGCACAGCTAGTGTATTTATTTATTTATTAAAGATGGTGTCTCGCTCTGGGCAGTGGTGCGATCTCCACTCACTGCAACCTCTGCCTCCTGGGTTCAAGCAATTCGGTGCCTCAACCTCCGGAGTAGCTGGAACTACAGGTGTGCACCACCACACCCGGCTACTTTTTGTATTTTTAGTAGAGATGAGGTTTCACTATGTTGTCCAGACTAGGCTCAAATCCTGACCTCAAGCGATGTGTCTGCCTCGGTCTCCCAAAGTACTGGGATTACAGGCATGAGCCACTGTGCCCAGCTGGCAGACAATGCTTTTCAAAGGAAGCCAAGGATGCCCCCTCCTGAGACATGGGGATCGACTCCCTACAGTCAACTTGCATGCCCACCGTGCTCCACTGGGGAACTGGCACAGTGACCTGGCCCCCAGCCCTGACCGTGTCGCAGTGCCCACATGCTTGTCACACACCCAGGGGGAGGGCCGAATCACAAAGCACCCACAAACCCAGGTGGCCAACCCCTCCTCCACCCTCATCCCGCACTGCTCCTAATATTAGGCTGCTTCAGCCCAGCCTGGGTTATGCTAAGTGTCCCACCTAGAATGAACCTCTGGCTCCTGAGGCGGTTCTGAGACTGCCCTTTCCCCCTCGGCTCTCCCTCAGGGGCCCCTCCCATTTTCATCAGCAGTCGAAGGAAAAGCAAGGGTAAGGTGGACGGTGGACTCAGAGGCACTCTTGAATCTCCTTTGTTTCATTCTTAACACTTTCTCTGTGTTTCCTTGGCACCTATTTAGGGCTATTGGGAGGGAAAAAGCTGCTGCAAAGGAAGGAGTGACTCAGAAAATGCACCCTCTCTGCCTGTTGGCCTTTGATGAACATAACACAGCCCCCTTCCTTAGCTTTGTGCTTGTTCTGGGACCTGGGACCCATGTTTTCCCCTAAATCTACTCCCCTCTTCTTGAAGGCATGCCTGGCTTACAGGAATTCCAGAATGAACACAGATTAGACTCTAGCCGGGTCCTTGCGGCATGAGACTGGACACACACCTACACACCCAGCAGAGTGCACAGCCAGGAGGCTGCGCTGGCTTCACACAGAATCTCACGGAAAGTCACTTTTGATTGTACAGCACGTGAGTCAGATGGGACATGTAAAGGCATCTCCAAAATATGAGCATATCAGATCAATAGACCCCATTTAATATAAATAATAAACTCCAACTCCAGTCCTCTAATACAGAGCTCATTTCAATGGATAAAAAAGAGCTGCTAAGCAGGTTTTTTTGTGGCAGCTCTCCTCCTTCAAGGACCTTGAAGGCAGAGGCCAGTGTCACAGCCGGGCATGTTAACGAGTCCCTCAGGCAGATGGGAAATGATTCTGCAGGAGTAGGAGTTGATATTCAGGCTCCGTCTTTATTGTCTCTGACTGATGGGGCTCATTGCTGCTGTTTTCAGACTGAGGTCCCAGCTATTAGTTAATGGTGTGCTGTAAAACATCGGCAAATATGCAGTGCTAAATAAGAGGAGAAAAATCAATATCCGTTCCTAATACATTTGTTGGGTCTGCATATGAGTAATTTTAATTTTTAAAACATACAGCTTTAATAGGGGAATAACCAAATACTGCACACTTGCTGATTTTGGACAGCAAGATGGAGAGCAGACAAGCAGCTTCGGAATCCTGAATTATTTAAATACAAACGGCCCTTCTTTTCCTCTGATGCATGTAGAAGTAATGCCACAAAACAGGCAAACGGGAAAGTCCAGACCCATTATTAATAACGACAGCAGCGGACTTTGAAACCAGAAAATGCATGTGTTGCGCGGCTCAGGTGAATTTCAGGGAAGCTTTAATTTTTGTACTCTTCTCTCAGCGCATCCAGGAAGTCGGGTTAGTTTATCCGCTGCTGTGATGCAGGTGTGAGGTCAAGGTGCCCAGCCCATTAGGGCCAGGAGGGAAAATGAAGGAAGCGGGACCAAGGCTCAAGGCAACCTGGGGGAAGCAAAGACAGCTCGTGGCTAAAGCCATAAACACCAGGAGGAGTAGACAAAGAAGGAGGTGAGGAAGTCTAGAAACAGCCTCAGTATTCCTGGCATCAGGGCATCCCGGAGCTCCCCCTGAGAAATGACATTAAGCGTCCTGTCCTGTTGTCTGTGCCGAGACTTGAAGGCTGCAGCCTTGTCGCAACCTCACTCAGGCCGACGCCGATCCTCGGGCTTGGCAGATGTGAAAGCTCTTGGTGCCGTTGTTGACTCTTTGTATCATCTGTAGGACTCACAGTCTGCGGGAGCCTTGAACTTTCTGCTGGGCTCTGGTTCTAGTGAAAATACATCACAATAAAGACAAGGCCATTAACTCAGCAAAGAAGGGATTTACATGGCCCAGAAAGCTTGTTGACAGCCATAAGCTCAAGGGTTTAGTTAAGTCAGAACACATGAGCCTTCACGTCCTAGGAACATTACTCTTCTCAGTCTGAGAGGTCTGGCCACAGTCCTGGCGCTGCGGTCCAAGGTGAGCGGGGGCCTGTGGCATCCCGTGTGATGTCTTTACATTCAAATGACCAGAGATTGTGTTTCTAGTGAACTGCAAATCAGAAAAAGTTTATCTCCAGGGCCTGAAAGAGAGGAGCAAAAAGGGCAGGGGAGGAGAGAGGGTGCTCAGCTGAAAGAAGAGCTTGGTGATCGCTTTGACTGGGGCATTGCACCTCAACAAGAAATCACTCTAACTCTGATGGGCATTTGCTGGGTGACGCTGCCAAGGCCATGCAGCAGGTGGCATGAGAAGAGCTGTTCCAGGGACCTCACAAACAGGTGCAGATACAAGTAGGACTTTCCGCAATGCAGGCACAGTCCTTTCAAATGCAGGCACAGTCCTAGGGAGCCCCGAATGCTCTTTGAGTTTGCCCTTGAAATAGCAGCAGAATTCTGATGAGAAGAGAGGAGATCTATCGGACAAGAACCTTGTGAGATGGTTTGGGTGAGAGTGGGGAGGCCGGGGGAGCGGGCAGAGAGAACATCCCTTCCCTCTGTTCCTTGGTCCTTGACATAACATCTATTTCTCAGAAGCTCTGGGCCACTGACCTCTCTCCACCTGTCTGGGGACTTCTTGTGGAATGAGGAAGGACTTCTGTGATTGGTGATCTGGTGAATCTTTTCCCCTTAGGGGCCAGATGTGTGCCCTGGAAAGTCAGTGGGTTAAAGGCCATCATTTTCGCACACACTTTATGTCCAGGACTCTGTGTTCTATGAGGTTTAGGGCACCTCAAATCTTCCATGAAGCTCAGCCCACAAGCAGGCGATGGAAGGGTGTCCCTGACCCTACCTAACCCTGGTATGAACTTCTTACTTTCTCCGAATGTTGGGCACTAAGTGGTAAGTGCAGTGGAAAGCTGTTCAGCATGGGCACCAGCAGGGTAGCCGGGAGGACAGCCCTAGACAGCATTGGAAAGTAAACGTCTGCACACGTCCCAGGATGGATCTCCATGTCCTGGAGCAAATCTAAAACTTTTCCAGTTGGGAGGCGGGTGTTGGGAAGAAGCTAGTTGTTTCCAAAAGACAAAGCTCATGGTAGTGTGGAGATACAGTCAGGGGTGGTGTCAGGCCTCCAGACACAAAGCACTCAACTGCCAAGAAGGCAGGCACGGGCATAGAAAGATGGTGGCTCCAGATGTGAACGTGCAGATGAAGAGTTCGGGGGTCAGAGAGGACCCAGTAGTAAAGCAGATTTGATGCATTTGTATAGTTTATGCATCGACTTGACTTGATCAAGCCACGGAGTACCGAAATGTTTGGTAACAGAATATTATTCCAGATGCATCTGTGAGGGTGTTTCTATGGGGTTCACATCTGGATCAGTGGACTGAGTAAAGCAGTTGGCTCTCCCCAGTGTGGACGGGCCTCATCCAATCCACTGAGGGCAGAAAGAGACAGGAAAGCTCATGCTCACCAGCATTTTCTATGATTCCCCTACAAATCCTTCTAATAAGTCCCCTGGTAGATTGATGGCAAAATGGTCCTATTTCTCCACCTCTCCTTGTATCTGTGCCCTTAGCAGCTCCTCCCACTGAGATGTGGAGTTTATCTCCCCAATCCTCCAGTTTTGGGCTCCTTGTGATTCTCCTTGGCCAATAGAATGAGGCAGAAGCCATGCTGTGCCCTCTGCATGACTGCTTTGGGACCCCTGTTCTGCTAGTGGCGTGTGCTATTTTCAGTCACTGTTACATTGCTATGGCAATAAGGGCAGCTGAAATTTGAAGCAGGTTGAATCGCTTTCTGGCTTTTTGCTCCCAGGTGGTCCTCGGGGAAGACCTGCGCTCCTTCCTATATCTTTCTGCCCAGAGCTGATTGGCTGGGCCAGGGTGTATGGGCTCTCTGATTCTGCTGCCCTGTATAGTTGCACCCACTATCAATGTGTTCCTGAAATGCCTTAAATTGAGCCCCCTTATCTTCTGGGGGTGGCGGGCAAAAATACTAGCCCCCCTGTGAAACCGCTAATCCTTGATCACTCACTGTTGAAATGTCTCAGCTCTCATCTGCAAGCATGAGTCATCACCATTCTCCTGAATAGCATGCAGTTCCATTCTGTTTCCATGTCTACGGATAGGGCAAGGTGACCACAGCAAGTCAGGTTTCCTGACAATTTCTGTCGGTTGTTGAGAAAAATCAGATGGTTCGGTGGAGAAATCAGGTTTTCTGTTTTCTGGCAGTTCTTCCCACACAGCACTCTGGCATCTCAACTGAACTCCACCCAACCCTTCTTTGGGGCAGGAACACTTCTTCCCTCAGACCCTCCTCTGAAGGCCTGAAGAGCCAGGCAGGATCAGTTAATACAAAACCTTATGTCAGAAACTTACTGAGCTTCATGTGCTCATCATATTATATGTCTAGGAATGTTTTCTCTCATAGGTTATGGTGAGAAATATAAAATATATGTATACACTCGTGGAAACACCTACAACAGTACCTGAACTCAGTAAATGTTGCACCCTAGTTCCCTTCCCAAAGCATGAAAAAAAAATGGGCAGAATGAAGGGAAGGGTTAAAGAGCAAACCTCAGGTTTTGAAGGTCAACTTGGGCCCCTGGGGTTGGTGGTAAGCCAAAATCACTAACTTAGTTAAGATAGAAGAGATGTGGGTTGTGTGTGTGCAAGCATAGGGGTGTGTGTGCATGTGCACGTGTGTGCATGTGTGTGCATGTGTGCACGTATGTGCATGTGCATGTGTGTGCATGTGTATGTGTGTGCATGTGCGTGCGCATGTGTGCACACGTGTATGCGCGTGCGTGTGCATGTGTGCATGTATATGTGTGCATGCGTGTGTGCGTGCATGTGTGTGTGTGCGTGTGGGTGCATGCATGCATATGTGTGTGATCTCCTAAGGCAAGGCTTGGACCCAGGTAATTTATTTGGGAACTGAACCTTAGAGGGCAGAGGTGCAGAGCAAGGAGCTAAGACAAGAAAGAGGCTGATTCCCCATGTGTGAGCCCCCACATGGGTGCACCACACCAGTGCCATCATCTGAAGAACTTATGAAAGGAGTCTCAGAACTGTTCATGTGGAAAAAGAAAAGAGAGGGAAGTTTCTCCTCACACCTATCCTGAAACCACGGGGGCCTCTGCTCTTCTAGGATATGCTTGTTTCTGGTTTCTTCCCATCTGAGCAGATGAACACAACACGATATGAGTTTCTCAGAGCCAAGGGAAGAATCCTGGAGTTGGTCAGAGCGGAATTCAGATGTGAACCGGCATCCTAACTCAGTAAAATTGAGACAGAGATTAAACTGTAGGGAAGAGCACCAGCCTGGACTACAGTAAAGTTTTCCTCCTCAAAATGAAAAATATAAAGCTTCTTGATTCTAATGAAGAGTTTAACTAAATGAGGTGATAACTTGGTTTTCAATTCCCTGGATACTACATCACTGTTTCTATGGAACTTTGGAATCCTGACATCTTTACAAGTCCTCTTCCATTTGCCCCTGCATTTGTCTGACTGTCATCTAATACCCCCAGAAAGCTCATGTAGTAAGTGATTGATTGAGACACACAACAGGGTAATGAATTTCAACTCCATTCTTGAGGGAGCAGGAACAGGCAGACAAGGACAGTGAAGCCGCCCACACCAGATGAGTACTGTACTGGGCCAGCTTCATTTACCTCCCCCCAGCCACTCAGCCCACCTACCCCATGCTGCTTGTTTAATACAGAGCCCAGGTTGCTACCCCACCTTTTGCTTTCTCCCCAAGCATCAGTCCTGTGTCCTTGAAGTGAGAGCAGGGCTCTGGCATGGCCTCCATTGTGCCCACAACAGTGTAAACCACAGCATCCCCAGTGCCTTTGCACAATCCCAGCAGACTGTGGCAATTCTGGCTTCTCCTGTGGCTTCACAATCCACATGAGTTCCTTTACCAGGAGATAGGGTTCTGGCTTTTTCAGTAGCTATGGGAGTGGCTGCTGATGCTATCTGGAAGGGGCTCGGGAAGGCAATCCCTCATGATGAGAACGTGGTCCTGGGAGAGCAGGAGCAGGAGGGAGAAGACAGATGAATCCTTTTCTCTGTTTTCGTCTGGCACACCTTTCTTCCTGGGCTGTTTATACATGTCTCGTGTGACAAGAAATTAGAACTTAGTCATGTTTCCTGCAAAGTTATTGCCATTCTCCTCATTTTGGTGCTGTAGGATTGCGCCGCCCCATGAAGTGGTAAGCCATGAGCTTTGCCTCTATTTTACTCTATTCGTGCTGCCATAACAAAATACTGTAGACTGGGTGATTTGCAAAGAGCAGAAATCTGTTTTCTCACATTTCTGGAGGCTGGGAAATCCAAGATCAAATCATCAGCCAGCAGATTTGGTTGTCTGATGAGGACTGTTCTCTGCTTCCAAGATGGTTCTGATGACCAAAACAGGTGACTAAGGCAGGTGTCTCAACCAATCAAGGTGTATTGAGCCACCTTGGGGGTGTGCCCAGTGGACGAGTCACAGACACAACCCTTCTTTCCAAAGAGGTTCTCAGAAGGCTTAGTAATTCTACACTTTTCTTAAAAAGCTGGGGAGGCGGTAAGGAGAATGGTTACATACTGGTGAGACTTCAGTTTCCAATAAATCTATATTTTACATAAGATAAGGTGAACCTTTGAAGAAAAAAGGAATAGAGGAATAAAACAACTGTGTAGCCAGCTCAGGGAGGAGTGAAGGAATTGTTAATCTCATCTTGCCTTTGTTCTTCACCTGAGGAGATAAAGCTAGTAATTGACATTATCAGTGTGGAGCTTTAGGAGCTAGATTTGGATTGTAGACCTAAAGTTACAATTGGCATGGCCTTGCTTATGAGAGGCCAGCAAATAATTTACTTAAAGTAGTCTGTGGGGGCAGACTTCCGAGATGCCTGAAGGCTTCTACCTTTCCTTTGGGATCTGGAGGGTGAATACTGCTAATAACAGCTGCTTACTTTTTTTTTTTTTTTTTGAGATAGAGTCTTGCTCTGTCACCAGGCTGGAGTGCAGTGCCATGATCTTATCTCACTGCAACCTCTGCCTCTCAGGTTCAAGCAATTCTCCTGCCTCAGCCTCCCGAGTAGATGGGATTACAGGCACACGCCACTATGTCCAGTTACTTTTTGTGTTTTTAGTAGAGACGGGGTTTCACCATGTTGGCCAGGATGGTTTCGATCTCCTGACCTTGTGATTCACCCGCCTCAGCCTCCCAAAGTGCTGAGATTACAGGCATAAGCCACAGCAAATCGCACTGCTCACTGTCTCAGGTGAGCAGAGGAAGAACTTTTTGTTCTGTCCTTTGTCCCATGTCTGTGAAGATAAGCTGTTAATGTGTATTGTCAGGGTGAAAATTAACAGAACCACTTTAGGGTAAAGATCTTGGGGCCCATAGGAAGTTTTCTTGTGAGCACGACGTGAGGAAGGCATGCAATCATCTATTTAGGAGCAAAATAGGAGGCAGGTTTGCATGACTCAGCTCCCAGCTTGACGTTTGCCTTTGCCTTAGTGAGTCTGAGGTCCTGAGACTGTATTTTTGTTTCACACATCCCTGAAGAAACATGCAAATAGCAGTTAAAAGAGTGCAAGTGTGGCTATATTAACAGCAAACAGAATACACGCTAAGTCAAACACTGTTGCAAGAGACAAAGAGGAACATTATGTCTAGTTGAAGGGTGCCTTCATCACAGAGCGATGACAACTCTAAACGCATATGCACAAAACATCAGAATTCCTAATTATCTGAAGCAAACAATGACAAAACGGAAGAGAGAAATAGACAGTTCTACAATAATAGTAGGACAGCTCAATGACCCCACTTTCCACAGTGGATGAAACAGCCAGAAAGAACACAAATAAGAAAACAGAGAACTTGAGCAGCACTATAGACCAATATATTTCCCAACAAATATACACAGAACACTCCACACAACATGTGAAGAATACACATTGTTCTCAAGTAAATGTGAAACATTCTCCAGAACAGCCCATATGTGTGATATTGTATTACATCCATATTTTATATATATCACATATATCATATATATCACACACATATAATTAGCATAGATAGAGAATGAAATTGTCCACAATTTCATTCTTATAACGCCCATCATCCTTGTTATAATGCTGGGTGCTTTAGACCTCTGATGTGACCTCAAAAAACAGAATCTCTCTCTCTCTCTTCCTCTCTCTCTCTCTTACCTCCACCCTCCTTTCACTTGGTTATTTTTCTCCACAAGAAACATTCTAATTTTCCCCACCTTTCCATAAAGAAATTCTCTGACCTATCTTGTCCAATGAAAACATAGGTCATACCCTGGGGAAGGGAACACTGCAGAGTGTGGCCCAGATGCATGTGAGGAGACAGACCTTGCTGGATTTCCCCACTCAGTCTATTAGCACTAGATGATACCCTTTTTGCCAAAACACATTTCTAACCTATGTTACAAATCCTTTATAAAACCCCAAAGAGGACAGGTTGGGGAGCTCTGGATAGCTGAACATGTGGAGGCTCCTGGAGGGTGAGACACCAGGAACAGCATTGAAGCCACAGGCCCCTTCCCCCATGCCTCACCCTATGCATCTTTTCATCTTTATCCTCTGTAACATTCTTTACGATAAACTAGTAAATGTAAGTGTTTCCTGGAGTTCTGTGAGTTGCTGTGGCATATCAGTCTAACATAAGGACGGAGTTTACAGCCAGTTGGCCAGAAGGCTCACGTCCACAGCAGAGTCGTTTGCTTGCTGATGGGGAGAAATGCTGGCGTGTTTGGTCACAGAAATTGTCTGTATTGATTTTGTGGTGTGAGAGCAGAGAAAAAAAGTTTGTGTTTTTTTTTCATTCACAGTATATTAGGTCGTAAAATAAGTCATAGTATTTCGAGTATCAAATCATACAAACTTTTTTTTCCAGAATGGAATGAAACTGGAAATAAGTTACAGAAGGGAAACTAGAAAGAGGAAAATATAGTGAATCGCAATTTACCACAACAGAAAGCCCTGAGCATCAACCCTTGTAGGAACTAATGCAGGGACAGGAAATCCTGAACTATAATTGGCGAATACTATCCCTTTAGTGGGATAATATTAAAACGTAAGGCCTTTGAAAGGTGACTAGGCCATGAGGGCTGCTCCACTGTGAATGAGATTAACGTCTTTATTAAAGAGGCTGTGTGCAGTGTTCAGGGCACTTGCCGTTCTGCTTTCCACCCTATGAGGACATGGTGCTTCTCCTCTATGGAGGATGTGGCATTTCAGGTACCATCTTGGAAGCAGAGCCCAGGTCCCCGCCAGGCAACCCAACCTGCTGGCACCTTGGTCGTGGACTTTCTAGCCTCCGGAACTGTGGGAAATTAATTTCTGTTCTGTGTAATTTATCTGGTCTTAGGCACTCCGCTATAGCAACACAAGTGGGCTAAGACACCCTCCTTGTTTGAGTTTTAACTTCTGGAATTTTACTAGATCCTCATAGTGAATATCACAGAAAAACTCCCTCATGCTTTTGGCAGGGAGAGGGGGAAAGGAATCATTTTAAACTATGTTAAAGCATTCTGTTTTCTTAAAAACGTCTACCCTCAGGAGAAAACTATTCAACTAGAGCCTAATCCGATGAGGTTTTGTAAGAGCCTAAGTGTCCTGGTGACAAGGAAATACCCCAGCAGTCACTGCGTCCCATCTAATGGAGGCGGAATGAATTGAGAAGCACATGTGAAGTTCACAATACAGAGGCACAGACTCTCTAAAAGGCTGACACCTCATCATCTAACCATAAGGCTACCGAATGCCACCCCTCCTTTGCTTATGACCACCACGTTGCTAAAAGTCTGTTTACTGCAGTTACTTTTATCAAGTATATTATTTATAGTTACCAATTAAAAATTACAAGACAGAGTAAGAGGCAAAAAACATGGTTTGAAAAGACAGAGCAAGCATCAAAACCATGATCAGATATGGCAGAGGTATTGGAATTAGCAGATTGAAAATGTAAAACAACTAGAATGAATATGCGGAGCTCTGAAGAATAAATTCATTGGCATGCAAGAGTGGCTGGGAAGTGTAAGCAGAGAGATGGAAATCCTAAGAAAGAATCAAGAAGGCATGCTGGACATCAAAAACACTAACAGAAATGGAAAATGTCTTTTATAAAAAGGCATTTTTAGGCATATTAGTAGACTGGACATGGACAAAGCTGAGAAAAGTCTGTTTGCAACTTGAGGATATATAGTAGAAAGCTGCAATACTGCGAAGCAAAGAGAAAAAGAAAAGAGAAACAAAACAGAACATCTGGGAACTGTAGGACAACTACAAAACTATAAATATGTGTAATAGAAACTCTAGAAGAAGAAAAAGAGAGAGAAAAGAACAGAAGAAGTATTTGAATGTATAACGACTGAGAATTTCTCCCCAATTAATGTTTGGCACCAAACCACAGATCCAGGACATAATAGACATCTACAGAACTCTCCACTCCAAATCAACAGAATGTGCATTCTTCTCAGGGCCACACAGCACTTATTCTAAAATTAACCACATAATTGGAAGTGAAACATGCCTCAGCAAATGTAAAAGAACAGAAATCATAACAAACAGTCTTTGAGACGATACTGCAATCAAATTAGAATTCAGGATTAAGAAACTCACTCAAAATTGCACAACTACAAGGAAACTGAACAACCTGCTTTTGAATGACTAGTCGGTAAATAACGAAATTAAGGCAGAAATAAATAAGTTCTTCAAAGCCAGTGAGAACAAAGGCACAACCAGAATCTCTGGGACACAGCTAAAGCAGTGTTTAGAGGGAAATTTATAGCATTAAGTGACCACATGAGAAAGTGTAAAGATCTAAAATCAACACCCTAACATCACAATTAAAAGAACTAGAGAATCAAGAGCAAGCAAATTCAAAAGCTAGCAGAAGACAAGAGATAACTAAAATCAGAGCAGAACTGAAAGAGAGAGAGACAGGGAAATTCCCTCTTATTAATCAGGTTCTCACTGTGGTGAAAATGTGACCAAAGCTTATCGCTCTAGCGTCACTCTCATTACCATCATTTTGGGTTTCTGGTCTCAGTATGTCATTCATAGGCTGCGGTGTCCTCAAGGTCACACATTTCTTTCAGGTCTTGTCACTCTAGTTGAAGAGGGACCATTTGACATTCCAGAGATGGCTGCATGCAGACATTTAAAACTTTTGAGAGAATACAGTGAAAAAAAAAAAAAAAGAATACAGTGCACCAAGGGAGACTACAATTATGATTATAAGGAGAGTTTGGAGTACGCTTCTTACCCAGGATCCCCATAAACCAAACAACCTAAAATGAAATAGATAAAAGAATGAGCTAGATAGTCTACCCACTTAACTAAGCAATTTCTTTGCTAAGTCCCAACAACTGAATCTCTGTAATACCCAATGTTTCCTCCGTACACCACAAGTGCCAGCAGCTGCACAGATGTTTCTATTTAGCCAGTAAGTAATCCAGAGCAAATATATTATTTAGCATAGCTTTCACAAGGTAATTTAAAGTCTGTTGTGTAACTACAGCCTTTACAGTAGAATCTTCTATAGAGCCTATCATAAGAGATACATTTTGAACCATTGCCTCTTTTACTCCAAACCATAGAAAAAGGACCTAACAAGTGACGTCCTTCTAGAACATTCCTAGCAATGTTTTTTTTTAACCCATGATGTTGGTTAAGAGTGAACCAATGTTCTGTTTCTGACTGACTATGAGGTAACATATGTACAATTAAAGTTTCTCACTTACACTGGGCCTTCATCTTTCGTCTACCAAGGTATAAGTTTACCCGTGCATAAGGTTGGCTGCAAAATCCTTTGCAAATAAAAATGTACGTCATAAGCGCACACAACAGACCCTCTTTTCACTTCTACTGTTCATAGAGGCATAAGCAAGGGAAAAATATTCAAAGATAAGAGTCTCATGACAGTATAGAAGTCTTGCTCTGTGATCTTAGAAAAAGCTGTTCACATCAAGGATGCCATCTTGTTTTGGGGAGAAACTTCTCTGGTTAGCTTTACTTTAAGGGTTCTAATGAGCGTACAGTTCCAAGAGTATGGAGGGATCCTACTCAGTTGTGAAATTACGAACCCAGGATTCAAGGTCCTGAAGTTTTGTTGCAGTGTGAATGGCAAGGGCAGTCTTTTCTCAGAAGAGCCGATGTTTGGGTTCTAGATTGTGACTGAGGTTGATTGTCCTCAGTCTGTGAGCCTTAAAAAGCTTTCTTTATCCAGTGAAAGTACACTGTGGCATAATAATCTACTGTTACAGCATTAGCCCTCTTGCATGGGAAAGCTTTTATATAACCAGAAAACATGCACTGAAAATGACTGTGGAATGAAATTCCTCTATGAATGTTTAAATGGCTCATCAGGTAGCTGAATGTGCCTGCAGCTTTGATTGTCTTCCCAGGAATATGGGTTTGGCAAACCAAACTTTGGTCGTAAAGTACTTTAGCAGTTTAGAAGTCACCCCACCAATATGTATTTAATTTCACTCATTTTATCTTTTCCAGGGTGACTCATGTAATGCAGAATCGTTAAATACAAAAGCTCCAAGCACGTAGGAAGGACAAGGAAGCGGTGCTGGTTCTAACGAGTCCGTGCTTAATTAATATACAAGCATGGCCGGGTGTCGTGGCTCACGCCTGTAATCCCAGCACTTTGGGAGTCCGAGGTGGGCAGATCACGACGTCAAGAGATCAAGACCATCCTGGCCAACATGGTGAAACCCTGTCTCTACTAAAAATACAAAAAATAGCCGAGCTTGATGGCACGTGCCTGTGGTCCCAGCTACTCGGGAGGCTGAGGTGGAAGAATTGCTTGAACCCAGGAAGCAGAGGTTGCAGAGAGCAGAGTGTGCCATTGCACTCTGGCCTGGCCTTAGAGCAAGACTACATCTCAAAAAAAAAAAAAAAAAAAAAAAAACATACAAGCACTTAGGAAGGATGAGGAAGCGGTGTTGGCTCTAATGAGTCCGTGCTTAATTAACATTGGACGAACGTCCTCTTGAGCACCAGTTGCTTCTCCGGTTTAGGTACGCAGCACTGACAACTAACAGGTCACTACAGGCAATTTGACTTAGCCCGTGGAGTTTATCAAAGTTGTATACCTAAACAACTTCAGTATTGGCTGATTTAGCAAGGAAATCTGGCAAAGTATTTTCTTGGTATCCATTAATTTTCATTCTCCTTGGGTTAGCAGTTTTATAAACCAGTCAGTCTTTTCATTACAGTTCCAGGAATCCTTACCCTATTCAAATCATGATTTTAAAGTTATCAGAAACCTGCATTCAAGAGTGCTTTCCAGGATCCTTTTCATCCTTTCATGAACCTCCTAAAAGATACCATATTCTAGGATTTTGTGCTTGCAACGTTTCCAGAAACTGCATAAGAATTAGGCAATTAACAGTGGAAATGACTTTAAATAGCCACAGTTAAAGACACAACTGACAAGACAATCCAGTTCTTTCTGTGGTTTCAATAACATAGCATAATAATCATGATGGATAGCATACACTCAGACATACTAGAATTTTAGAATCCCATGTAAATTTGGAATATATATTAATATCACTCACTAAAATGTAACCTGAAGACAGTTTCATGTTATTTTTTTGACAATACTTCACATATAACTTAGCATGTCAGATAGTCCTGTTTTCCTCTTTTTTGGATGTTTCTGGGACCTTCTATAGCATCTCCAAGGTAGAGGTCAAAAAAGACCATTTTGAAGCTGAAATTTGATTTTGGGAAGCCTATCAAATATATTAAATGTTTAAAACACTTTATATAAAATAGAATTCCAGGTCACCATAAGTCATTCATTTAGCCAAAATGATGACTTAAAAAAAATCGTAAGCCCAAAAACTTTACTCATTAATAGAGGGAAGACAGCTTTCTAAACAATCTGTCTCTTGTATTTCCCTTCTTTTTTTTTTTTGGTAGTTTATTCAAAAGAGAAACAAAGGTCTTCCATTATCCTTGAATATTACATGAAAGTCTTGTTCAAGATAGAAAGCCAAATTTCACCCTTGCATTAGTATACTATTAATATTAACCCCAATCGGTATAATAGTTAACTAAACCTTATAGACAAATTTATCCAATCTTAATCAGTTTGACCCTAAGATAAGATTCTCATAAACCTTTTATAACCCTTTACAAATTTTTGTTAAGGAGCAGATAGGTGCTCTAAGAAAACATCTATTGTATCTTTATTCCAATGCTCAATGTCCAGATAAACTGAATTTTAGCCAATATATTCACACATGGAATTTTTTACAAGATTAATTTTTCACAAAGCTTTTACAACTTCCTCAAACGTTCAGCTTTATTCTATCTCATTTAAAACAGTCTTTTAACCCTTAAACTAGGCAAAAGTTTACATTCTTATGTTGTATTTAAGGCGAGATTAAGGGACCAGCACCAAGACAAAAGTATGCCAAATAGCAGGGTTTATTAAGCCGGCGACCACGGAGGACTTGCGTCTCTCCAACCCGTGGCCCCGAATGGAGGGTGTTAAGAGTTTTATACCCGTAGAAATCACTTTGGGAGTCAGGGTGAGAGGCGGGGGTGGGGGTGAGGGACACAGACATTTAGGGTTTCTTCTTAAATCATCTCCCGGACAGAGAGGAGGGAGCGGGGCTCCGGAAATTCCAGGGGTTTGAGGACATCTTCCCTCCTCGATTGTTACCTAAGTGGCTTACAGAAGTCAAGATAAGCGTTCGTTTGCACATCTTCTGGGCATCAGAGGAAATAACAGATCTTAGTTACTTATTACAAAGCACAGGGGCCAGGATGGAATTAGCTTGGGCTGCTATTCTAGTCACAAAGGCTGACAATGCTGGCTGTTACTGATAAGAAAGGTAGATGGCTTTACTTAGTTTGCAGAGCAAACTAGCAGTTTTATGTACAGAATCCAAAGGCCAGCAGTTATTGTGAGGAGAGTGGGGCAACCGTTACAACTTATTTTAAAACATAGCTTTGTTATTATTTTTTTATAAAATGATGTTCAGGTTCCAACTCTAGGCCAGCTATAGCACACTTATGCCTTCTTATAATCTTTTCCTAAAGGTACGTTTCACTTTCCTCACACACCTTGCATGTAAAACTGTTTCTTCAGTGGTTAACTCTTAGCAATTTTTGGTGAGAAATCTGGTTACTAAGTGATTTTAATTATGTACTAGGCGTGCAGCCTAGGGTACCAGACGGAAATGCAGATAAAAAGACTCTTTTCAGCATAGCTAGGGTGCCTGGCTAACTCCACATTTCCCTAAGCCTTACCTGGCTTTAAAGTAGGCAGACTGAACAATTTTCAAAACCCAAAGAAACTATTTATGACCTTAAAGCATTTAGCAAACCTGATATCTGACCTGCCTAATTTTGACCAAATGTCTTTATTTTACCAAAGATGACTAAAGTCACATGAACAAAAGGCATTGTCATTTTTTTTCTTTCAAAATATTTAAGTGCTTATTTTTCTTTAAGCTAATTAATTAGAGTTCTTTTATATAAACATCACACACACACATATAACTACACAGACAGACAGAAGATCTAATGGTTGTGGGATTTTTCATTTGCCAGTTTCTTATTTGGATTACTGGCTTCAGGGTGGATCCCTTCAAGGAACAGGGCCAGAAAAGCAGGCAGTTCCTAGGTCCTAATAAGGAGGCACACTTAGAAGGCAAAAACTGTTCTCGGGTCCCAGTTTTATTTTGCATCATGGATCATGGATCCCAAAAAAGAGGGAATGCTATAGGAGAAGATAGCACAGTGTATTTTATTGCAAAGCAACCGAAAGTCAATCAGCCCATTCTGTGATTTGCCCATCCCCCATGAGTCTTTTCTCTCTTGTGGGAGGATCATCTCTATACCTTCCAGGTGGCCAAGGGCACACTTCTCTGATCTAAATCTGCAAAGAGCCGAGTATGCCTCCATAATTGCCATTAGCCATCCCCCAAACTATACTACCTACCTAGTTACACACCAAAGCGCTCTCATAATGTGAAGTAATTTCTGATACCCCCAAACTCAGAAACTTTAACAACACAATGCAAAGCAAATCAGAGCCTTGGATTGTTGAGAGAGATCTATCCACTTTCAATTCCTGGGTTTCAGGAGGGAAACGGGTTTTTCCCAGGACGGGATCTATGGTGCCTTCCTGTTTTTCCCAAAGAGTGCCAAGCTGTTAGAAGTTCTCTTAGGTCCTCTCCTGTGTGCATCAAGGGTGGCAAGACAAAATGAAGAAAAATAATTCAGTCAACTGAGAAAAAAGAGAAAATCTTTTTTCCAGAAAAACAAGATTCAAGAAGAGAAAAAAACGAATCATAAAGGGCTTTTAAATATAGGTAGCGCTTGGATATCAATTTTTAATTAAGCTGACTTTTAACCATAGCCCTCTTTAAAAAAAAATCCTCCTAAACTTCTTGTTACCCTACTTTAATCAGGCCAAAGAGCCAATATTTATTGCTTTCAAACTTTACCAAAAGTAACCTCACAGGTGAAACCAAACTAAGATTATGACTTAACCATGGTGTACAAAGTATTTTCAAAGACGTGGTAAGCAGTTTTTACAAAATCTAGAATCTTCAAAAGTAGCTCAAAGAAGGAAAAATTCAAGAAGGGAAGCCAGAAGTTGTTCATGGAGGCGAAGAGAATCAACGAATGGTAAAGGTCAAGGAGCTATCAACCAGCAAATACTTACTCCCTAAGCCAAAATGGGACGTGGGCCACCATTGTAAAATGGCAGTCTTAGCTGCTGAGTTACAGCATTGGGTAGCTTCCATTGCTCTTCTCAGAAGAGTATAGAGCAGTCAATTTTGAGGTTGCAATGGCTTTTAAGTACTCAAGATGATTTTTAGAGCTAACTATGACATAAACTTCAAAATTCCTGTTCCTCAGACGGCAGAGGCCAAGAGAAAGTACTGTTACATGGTTACAAGGTCAAGCTCACAAACACGTAAACAAGATGGAGACCTCATCCCATTTTTTTGTTTGCTTCAGACACCCGTAACAAAGTTTATTACTGACCAGCTTGCTGGGCCATCTTGAACAGCAAGCTATGGAGTCCTAAGCTCATGATCTGTTTTAAGGTACCTCTCTTCATGACTGAATGACACAGAAAGACAAGTTCATAGCACAAAGTTCACCAGATTTGCTACAGCTTAAGACTAGCCTCATGAGTCCTTTTTCCTATTAATTAAAAATTTGCAAGTGATAGTGATTTTTACCATTCCTGCAACCAGTTTGCACAGTGAAGGAGTGAGAGAGAGAATTGCCTGTGCCATCTAAGGTGAGGAGCTCAGGGAGGCCAGAGAAGGACCCACCCATTGCAGAGACACTGAATTAATAGTTCAGGTGGCAGCTTATTGGTTGATAAAGAATCTTTTCCAGCACTCCCATCAGCTCTCAACTTTTTCCCTTCTGGGAGAAACAGTTCCCCATGTTCCATAGACCTGTACGTGCATAATCCTGTCCATGCCTACTCCTGTCAGCCATAGCTGACAGCAAAGAGTGCAAGGCAGATTAATTCAAAGAGAAGAGTGGTTAACATCCCATGGTACCAAGTCTGTTTATGACCAAGAGTGACTTTACTGAGGGGAGGGCCTCTCAATCCCATCCTTTACCTAGGTAAAATGTACCCCATTACTTACCCAAAGTCAGCCACTTGGCACTGCAGTCTATTTCCTTTGGAGTGGGATAGCAACTAAGCTAAAAGGTTAGCAGATTTAATTTTCCAAAATCTGTTAGCTGCTTAAGCTTTTTATTTGCCTTTCACAAAGCCGTTAAACAAAAATATTGAAATCTTTTTAGAAGCTTCTGCATAGCATTAAGTATTCCCAGATAAGAGTAATTTGGAAGCCCTCGTTTTCAAATGCACTATTGTTCATTTGGAACATTCCACTGTAAGTTATCTTTAGTAAGATTTCACCATTTCTGTAAGACTTTGCTGCTTCCAGGCCTAATACTTATGCATGTATAAGCCAGAAGGAACTCAGTTCTTCAGAAATTAAAAATCCCATTTTTATCTAAGATATTGACTTTGCTCTCAGGTTCCCTTGATTAGCTTAGCCAGTGAATTTCTTTTTCCTACCTACACATAAAAAAAAAAAAAATGAAACAAAGGGGTAAATCCCTGTGAATTTCCAAAAGCCAAATTTTTCACCCCTTGCAATATTACCATTTACTACCGGTGCCTTTCTGACCCATTCAGATGTAAGAGACCTCTAACTGGATTCAAACCAGTTAATTACCAGATCAAACCCACTCTTGGACTCAGTCCAGTTTCTGTCATGACTCCCAAACCCAGTTTGGATCAGGAATTTGCTCAAAGAAACTCGGAGAGCTCAATACACATGGATTCATGGAGCTCTGAAATTTGAGAGAGAATTTACCATGATCCCTAGATGCTCTGAGAGATCAACGGACACAAATGGGTCCTGTGGGTACCTCATTTGTTCACTCAGCATTCCTGGGGGTCATTAGAAGGTCTACTTCAGATCTTGCTTCTGACACCCTCTGATAAAAGAAAAACTTCAGCCGAATTAAATTTAAAAGAATATAATGGAACAATAACTCACGAATGGGGCAGCCTACCCTGACAGAATAGGCTTGGAGACTCGGGCACAGCCTGTGGTGGAAAAAGACTTATGGACAGAAAAAGGAAAGTGACATACAGAAAATGGAAGTGAGGCATGGAAACAGCTGGATAGGTTACAGCTTGGCATTTGCCTTATTTGAACACAGTTCAAACAGTTACATTTGACTGGTGAAAATTTGGTGACTGGCACAAGTGTATGCCATGGTCTGTTTGCACCTGTACTTGTTATATAGTTCACTATATACAGAGAAACCTTTGGGCCACACTTAAGATATGTAAGGAGGCAGCTTTAGGCTAAACTTGATTTAACAGGTCTAAGAGAAAACTGTTCAAATATCAGCCATGTATTTGACTGTGTGTGTTTATAAGAGAAATGAATAACTGGAAAGATACAAAGAAAGGTATGGGAGAAAGGAAGTAGGATTATTTTGTTATTATAAGGTACTTACATTGTCTACAAAATGCTATAATCTTATTTGAGAGTCATTTGTATTTTCTGTAAACTGCAAACTCTACAGAAACCACTAAAAAAGTACAACTTGTATACTAAGAAAGGACAGAAAATGGAAAAAATCAAGTGCTCAGTTAAAACCACAAAAGACAAAAAAAAAAAAAAAACCAGTAGAGGGCAAAAACTGGAAAGAAAGAAAAAAGCCAACAAATAGAAAACAGTAAGAAGTATGGTATATAGTAATCCAATTATGTCAGCAATCATTTTGAATATCAATGGTTTAGTGCACCAATTAAAAGACATAAATTGTCAGAGTGAATGAAAAAAATAAGACCCAACTATTTTCTATAAGAGTCTAATTTAAACTTAAAGACACATAAAACAAATAGGTAAAGAAAAATATGCCATACTAACACTAATCAAAAGAAAGTGAAATTAGTTATATTAATCTCAGAGCAGATTTCAGGGCAAAAATCTACGATGGATAAAGAGAGGCATTACAAAAGAATAAAGGAATCAATAAATTATCTAAGAAAGTTGTAACAATCCTTGGCCAGGCACGGTGGCTCACCCCTGTAATCCCAGCACTTTGGCAAGCTGAGGTGGGTGGATCACAGAATCATGAGTTCAAGACCAGCCTGACCAACATGGTGAAACCCCAGCTCTACTAAAAATACAAAAGATTAGCTGGGCATGGTGGTGGGCATCTGTAATCCCAACTACTCAGGAGGCTGAGGCAGGAAAATCTCTTGAACCTGGGAAGCGGAGGTTGCAGTGAGCCAAGATCATACCATTGCACTCCAGCCTGGGCAGAGTGAGACTCCATCTCAAAAAAATAATATAAAATAACAATCCTTAACATGTGTGCATTTAACAACAGAGTGTCAAGATACATGAGGCAGAAACTGGTACAACTCCAAGAAGGAAAAGATGAATTCACATTTAGAGTTGCAGACTTCAGTACCACTGAGAAATGGATAGAATCGTTAGGGAGAAATTCACTAAAGGCATAGCTGAACTCCACAGCACCATGAGTCAACTGGATATAACACTGCTTCCTCCAACTGGATATAGGCAATTTCATGCAACAACAGAATGCATGTCCTTCTGAAGCTCACATGAAACATTCACCAAGCTAGACTATATTCTAGGACATAAAAGTTTCCTTCAAAAAATCAGAATAGAAATCATGTAATCTCTGCTCTCACACCAAAAAGGAATTACACTGGAAAGCAAAAATGGGAAGATAGTTAGAAAATCCCAAAATATTTGCAAATTAAAGAACGTACTTCTAAATACATGTGTCATAGAAGAAATCTCAAGAGAAAATTAAAGATATTTTAAAATAAAATGAAAACACAACTTATCAAAATTTGCAAGATGTAGTGAAAGCAGTACTAAGGGAAATGCATAGTGTTGAAAGCATACATCAGAAAAGAAGAAAGATCTAAAATCAGCCATCTACGCTTCCCTCTTTAGAAATGAGAAAAAAAAAAGAGAATACTAAATCAAAACTAAGAAGAAAGAAATACTGAAAACTGTAAATATTAGAGCAGAAATCAAGGAAATTAAAAACAGAAATTCAATAGAGAACATCAATAAAACAAAAAAAAAAATGTCTTTGAGAAGATCAATAACATCAGTAAGCCTCCGGTGAGGCAAACAAATAAAAAATGAGAGAGATTACAAATTTCTATATGTGAAATGAAGGAGGAGCTGTTACTACAAATCCCATCAGCATTAAAAAATAGTACTATGAACAACTTTATGCCTAGGAATTTGATAACTTAGATGAAATGGATCAATTTCTTGAAAGACATAAACTGCAAAAACTCAAATAAGAACAAATAGACAATCTAAATAGCCTGTATTTATTAATGAAATGAAATTAGTAATTAATAGCCTTTGAAAGCAGAAAGCACCAGGCCCAGATGGGTTCACTGGTGAATTCTGTCAAACATTTAAGGAAGAAAGTATACCAATTCTCTACAATCTCTTCAAGATCAAAGTGGTGAGAATACTTCTCAACTCACTCTATAAGGCCAGCATTACATTAATCCCAAAAGACATCACAAGATAAGAGAGCTACAGACCAATATTGCATAACCATTTATTAACAAACTATTAGTAAATTTAGTCAATAATGTTTAAAAATAATTATACAGTATAAGTGAGATTTGCCTTAATATAAAAGGTTGGTTCAACATTTGAAAATCAATGAATGTAATTTATCACGTCAACAGGTTAAATAAGAAAAAATCACGATTATATTATTAGAGAAAAAACATATGACAAAGTCTAGCATACATTCACAATAAAAATCTCTCAGTAAACTAGGAATAGATGATAACTCCATAAACTGAATAAAGAATATCTACATAAGACCTACAACTAACATCACACTTAATGCTGATAGACTAGAAACTTTCCCACTAAGATCACAAGCTGCTGGAACTAATAAGTTATTATAGCAAGATTGCAGGATACAAGGTTAGAATATTCAACCACTTTCCCATATACCACAAATGTACAAGTGGAATTTGAAATTGAAAGCACACCGTCACCCAGAAAATGAAACATTTAGGTATAAATCTGTCAAAATATGTAGAAGGTCTATTTGAGGGAAACCATAAAATTTTGGTGAAAGAATCCAAAGAAGAACTAAGTATATAGAAAGATATTGCATGCTCATGAATAGAAAGACTGTATTTTCAAGATGTTAGTTATTCCCAAGGTGCTCTACAGATTGAATGCAATCCCACTTGAAAAAAAAAAAAAAAAAAAAAAAACCTCGGCAAGTTATGACCTAATAGCCAACACAATACTGAAGGAGAAGAACTAGAGGACTGATATGTCTAACTTCAAGACTTACTACAAAGCTACAAGAATCAGAAGATAGTGTGGTGTTGGTGAAAGGACAGACCACAGGCCAATGGAACAGAATAGAAATTCAGAAATAGGTCCACATACATGTGATCAAGTGCTCTTTGACAATGAAGCGAAGAAATGAAGACAAGAAAATCTTTCCAATAAATGTGCTGGAACAACTGCACATTCACATCCAAAAATCAACTGGACATAGACATTACAGTCTTCACAAAAATTAACTCAAAATAAATCATAAATCCAAATGTAAAGTGCAAAATTGCAAAACTTCCAGAAAATAACATGGGAGATAATTGTTGGGTTTAATGATGACTTTTAAAATACAGTACCAAAGGCATGTTCCATAAAAGAAAGAATTGATAAGCTGGACTTCATTAAAATTAAAAATTCCCGTTCTGTAAGACACTGTGAGAAGAATAAAAAGACAAGCTACAGACTGAGAGAAAATATTAGCAAAAGACACATCTTATAAAGGATTGCTATCCAAAATATACAAAGAACTCTAAAATGTAACAATAAGGAAACAGACAACCCATTTAAAAAACAGACAAAACACCTGAACAGATAATCACCAAAGAGGATACACAGATGGTAAATAAGCACATGAAAAGATGCTGCGTATCGTATGTTATCAGGGAATGGAAATTAAAACAACAGTGAGGTACCGCATACCTACTAGAATGACCAAATTCTAAACATGGACAACACTGAACGCTGGTGAGGAGGTGGAGCAAGAGGAACTCTCATTCATTGCTGGTCTGAAGCCACTCTGGAAGATAGTTTGGCTGTTACTTAAAACTTAAATCTATTCGTCTCACCATATAATCAGTCATGCTCCTTGGTATTCACTCATTGGTTTGAAAACTTCCACAGGTTCACACAAAGACCTGTGCATGCATGTTTACAGCAGCTTTATTGACAAGTAGCAAAACTTGGAAACAACCAAGATGTCCTTCAGTAGGTCAAGGGACAAATAAACTTTGGTATATTCAGACAATAGAATATTATTCAACTCCAAGATAAATGAGCTACCAAGCCATGAAAAGACATGGAAGAACCTTAAATGCATTTTCCTAAGTGACATAAGCCAATCTGAAAAGCCTACATACTCTGTGATTCCAACTATGTGGCATTATGGAAAAGTCAAAACTATGAAAACAGTAAAAAGATCAGTGGTTGCCAAGGATTACAGGAGAGAAATGGCTGAATAGGCTGAGACTGGGAAATATTTAGGGAAGTGAAAATGTGTGTGCATATATATATATATATATATATATATATATATATATATATGGTGTTGTATACACAATAAGGAAGAAGAAATAACACCTAATAAGACAAAAATGGCAGCACATGAGCACATGAGCCAGGGACTGTGGTCAGCACTTTGGGAGGCTGAGGTAGGCAGATCACGAGGTCAAGAGATTGAGACCATTCTGACCAACATGGTGAAACCCTGTCTCTACTAAAAATACAAAAAATAACCAGGCATGGTGGCACGTGCCTGTGGTCCCAGCTACTTGGGAGGCTGAGGCGGAAGAATCGTTTGAACCCAGGAGGTGGAGGTTGCAGTGAGCCAAGATTTCGACACTGCACTCTAGCCTGGCGATAGAGCAAGACTCCGTCTCAAAAAAAAAATTAGCTGGGCATGGTGGCGTGCGCCTGTAGTCCCAGCTACTTGGGAGGCTGAGGTGGGAGAATTTCTGGAACCCGAGAGGCAGAGGTTGCAGTGAGCTGAGGTCGTGCCACTGCACTACAGCTTGGCGACAGAGCGAGATTCCATCTCAAAAAAAAAAAAAAAGCAACACACATAAAACTATAATTACACTAATTTAAAAATGAGAATTTTCATAGTGATTAAAAAGCAAAACCCAACTATGCATTACCTATTTGAGGAATACTTAAAAATAATGAATAAATGTGGAAACTAATGTTGCAAAAACATACCAGATAATATTGGAGGTCTCATATTACTCTTTGAAAAAGTAGAAGACATGTCATTATATCAGAGAAAAGTGGAAGTTCATTATCAACTGGATACAGAGCATGAAGATGCTATAATCATAATATTTTCATTTACAATATATGCTATAAAAACATTTAAAGAAAATAATTGTGAATTAGGGGTAGAAATAAATTGCTACCTCCTGTAGATTTTAATAAATCTTCTCATAAATGATCAGTCAAGCAGACCAAAAAAATTAGACATATATTAATAACAGTCCAAAGGTACACATACATTTTGGTCTTACGTTGTTGAACACAGAAAAACTTGCATTCACTAGGCCAACCAATAGTGAATCCACAATGAGGACCCTGCTTTCTGAACTGCCTGCGGGCCTGAGCACATTAGTTGGCTACAGCAGCCTTTCCCTCGTGGAACTCCGCAAGTGAACCGGGCCCCACAGAAACAACCTGAGTGAACATTGTCTTAAATTAACATTGCCTACATACCAAGGAAGGAGCATAACCAGGAGCAGCCTCGGCGCAGAGGTCATGCATGGGCATGCTGCCTATAGTGGATTCCTTAGGACACTGGGCTTCCTTCTTCTGAAGTCTGGCTGGGCCGGGGTACCGAGTGGGATCATGCGGGTGGAGACAGCACGTGGACATTCTTTCATGGCTTTTCATAAAATCCACAAAGCGTGGGCTGAAGACCGCAAGTGACATGACGTGGAGGAAATTGTGTGCTGTGTTCTTAGTGTCGTGAGCCCCCTCCAGCTGCTGACACTGGAATCCAGCCCAGCACGTCCTCACACTATTCATAATTCTTAGACCTAAGTTGGTACATAAAACACTGCTTTATGGTGTATTATGACTCCTGTGAAGAATTTGTTATCCCAATTAGCAGAGTTAATCCTGAAATATTTATGCAGTTGAGAGAACTGGTGATAAAATACTGTCGTTAATTACAATGATTCTTTCAGAAAAAAGTGAATCGTATTCTGCTGATTTTTTATTATTATTAACAGTGTGGTCTCTTTGATCACAACCTCTTTATCATACACAGTTGAATAATCTTGTGCGCTTTCATTCTGTACTTTCTCATTCTACAAGATAACTATAGAGCAATTTAAATGCCTGTCTAGCTTATGAACACTAATTGCTTTTAATCATGTGATGTGCTATGACGGCACTCTCCCTCGCAGATGAAGCTCAGGAGATTGAAAATACCATGGCCCTAAGGGGAGGCAGCCTCCTGGGAGGGAGGGGCAGTCGGGGCAGCCTTGTGTCTAAGGCTGATCTGGAAGGAACCGGCAGAACGGACTTCAAGTCAGCAGTGTTACTTACTTTCTAATTTTTCTCCATCTGCTTCCGTATACACCTACCTCCTACCCCAGCCTTGTCTGGGATTTTAGCTGGAGTCTTTTTGTCTGTTAAGGTAGAGTAGTGTTTCACTGTCCATTTCATTGTCCGGTGTGCTACTGCTTATCTCATGTCTCAAACATCACTCACGCCTGTGTGCCTCCGTGTGAGCAGCTCAGACACACCCTGGGCAAACAGCCACCCTGGGAGCACTGTCCTGGCACCTGCAGCTGCTGGCTCTGCAGGCCCCTCCCCTCACTTCATCACCTTCCCATCTAAAACTCCCTCTTGTCAGAGAAAGTGGAAGTGGATGCAAGCCAGGCAGCTCTCCCGCGCTTTGTAAGTAGCTTCCAAAACTATGAGCCGAGGGTCAAGTGACCTGGGTGGCCACATTGCCCTTTTCCTTCTTTTCTTTGTTTTTTGTTTTGTTTTGTTTTTAATAAAGATAGGATTTCACTATGTTGGCCAGGCTGATCTTAAACTCCTGACCTCAAGTGATCTGCCTGCCTCTGCCTCCCAAAGTGCTGGGATTACAGGCATGAGCCACTGTGCCCCGTCCCTTTTCCTTTTCAATAGAATTAGGGATGGCTTTTAGCCCAAATTTTAGATTTTAGAATCTGTGGTTCAGGTGCACTATAGTGCCCTTAAACATGTGGTTAAAGAGCTTATAGGTAGCTAATGTTTGCTCTTAAAAATGATTTCACTTTAATAAAAAATAAAAATATATATGTGCAAGATGTGAAAGTTGGCAGATTCAAAATAGAGTCACCTGTGCTAAAAAAAAATAAAAAAAAACAAACTAACCAAAACCACCCTGACACATAGAACTGGAGAATGCCATGAAGGGAGGTTGTCCTTCATAAAGGTCTGATAACAGAAACTACCATGAAATACTCCACAAAACCACAACTTTGTACAGAGACCATTGCAACCTTACAGAAAACATTTCTGCAAGGACATCTGCCCAGCAACTGCCTGTTCAGCCTTGTCCTGGTGTCGCCCTAGTTGTGGATCCTTGTAGCCAAGGACAATTATTTCAAAGCAATTATGTAACCCTCCTATTTTTCCTTTATTTGTCTACACATACCTGGCAGGAGAGCTACCAATATCAGGAAGGTGTTTTCCCAAGGGAAGCTCCTCACGCTGACTCTCATGATTTCCCCAAGTGTAGGACACTGGACTTCATGATCTGTGTAGTGGGAGACGGTGTTTATGCTCTCCCCTGCAAATAAAATACATCCATAAATAAAATTTAAACATAAAAAGCTTTCGTCTATTTTTACCTCCCTCAATACGCACACACATAGTTTGGAATGCCACACGTATTCCCATTGCAATACTCTATTCCAGAATAAATATCATTGTCTCTTAGGGAGGCTCTCTCTGTTCGTTATTTAGGTTGACAAAAATTTTCAAAATATCAAAAAAAAAAAAAAGCCAAAGTCCATACAATGAAATGTAGTCAGACTACCCCAAGGCAAGAAAGTACCTGGTTTTCTCCCCAGAGACACTTGGTTCTATCAGCTCGATTTTCTGTTTTGTTTCATTTCTTGTTGTTTGCTTAACTTTTGAGAAATAATGTATGCAAATACAAATATTTTTGCCCGTGCAACATTTTAAAGATTGTATTTTGCTATGTAAAAGTAAATTTTCTATGCAAATACAAATATGTTTTTCCTTTGATACCAATGAAAATGCGTATACTATGTATATACTATGTATGCTATAGTTTTTTATACTTTACGTTTTGGAGATAGTTCTATAATAGCAAAAATAGAGACTTAATTCTTTTTCTAACAGATGCATGATATTTCTCTCTAGGAACAACTCTTAATTGTTCATCTGTCTCCCTGTTGATGAACATTTGCTCAGATCCAGACTTACTCTTACAAAGTCATTCTTGTACATTTGTCTTTGCAAGAAAGTGATCATATCTACATGTTAAATTTCCACACTGGAAATGGATGAGACAGACTGTGGTTCATTTTAAATTTAGAACAACATTTCCAATTGTCCTTTTGAGAGATTTTATAAAATTGACATGCCAACTAATCACCTTAGTTTTCTAAGCAATTGTTTTCTGGACTTTTTCCAACGAATTCTGAAAAATCACATATTTTTAGTTAATCATTTGGATATTTTCAAATATATGACTGTATCTTGTAAAATAGCAATAATTTTATCTTTTCCATTTCATGTATTGGAGTTCTTTTTCTTGTCTAATCTAAGTGACCAGTGTTTCTAGGGTAATAAAAATAAGAGATAACCGTGGATATTCACGATTTCTCCTTGCCTTTAAGGAGAGGAGACCCAGGGTGTTTACAACAACGTGGGTTTGAATTGTCTTCAGAGATATCTATGTGGAGACACAGCTACAGATCAGTATGTGAACAATCAATTCCTTTGTCCTTCTGAGCCTTATCCTTGACGTCTTTTTAGCATTTTTGCACAGTTATATACTCTTTCTCCTTTGACTTCTATAACGCCGTACTTCATAGCATCTTACAGATTTACTAATATTAAACCTTTTTTAGAGTCCTGTGATGAATTCCACTTGGTTGTATTGAGTGATTTGCCAATATCTTATTCTGGACCGTTGCTCTGAGAATTTCTCATATTTCTGGATCTGCTTTGTGAAAGTCCAGAGCACAGATAGGCTGTTCCTCCCTCTTAACCCCATCATTGCTCTGCAGCAGCATGGGTATAGTACCCCACGCTTCCCGACTCCAGGTCTCCAATCTGTCCTTTCTCACTTGCATTCTGAGACATTAAATTGCCAGAATAAATAAGCCAGGGAGTAATTGCATGGGCTTCCTCTAACTGAAGACACCAGTAAGGAGGTACACAGACTTGAGACTGCCTGCTGTGGATATGCCTGCCCACATGTGCTTTAAAGCTTAGTCCACCCCTTCTGCAGATGGAGTCTGATGTCTATTTCTGCCACCACTGGAGCCACCAACACTTGGCCAATTATCCTCACTTATCAGATACGGAACCTGAGGTCTGGGGAGGTAACAGTGGCCTGCAGTCATCGACTAGTGATCTGCTCATTGTCTCTGAGGGCTGCAAGGAGCCAGGTTGGCCTGGCTTTGAAACCTGCACTTTCCTCATGATATCCTGTTGCTGTCTTCTTCCGTTTTCCTCCAAATTTTTTCCTCCATTCAATCTTCAGATTTCTTTCCCTATGTAGGTGTGTGTATTCCTAAAATAATTCCCCTCCCTTATGACCATTCTGTCATGTGCTTGTTTCGGGAAGACTATCCTTTCCGCTGGCATCTTCCAAGGAGGAATCTCAGCTCAGTGATGGGAGTCCTTTGGAATTCAATACACTCTACAGGAAATAATTTTTTCCTGGGTTCCTCTCTCTCTTCTGTGCCACATTCCTCGACTCCTCAATATTTCTGAGTTCACCCTTCTACTCCCTCACGATTTATTTCTTGTGGCTCTCTTACCAATATATTTTTTCCATCATCTTTAGGATTCTTGTAACCTTGCTAGCAATCCAGAGCATCCATCTGCTATTACCAGGGGCCTCTGGAACCTGGAGAACGCTGCATTCATTCTCCTGGGAATACAGGTTTTTAAAATACCTAGGATCACATTATTTTCTAACATTTGAGGCTTCCAGCAAAATATAATAAAAGTTTCAAAATGGAAGTATGTTGTCATATAACAAAATGTATTGACCCAAGCAATTATGGCAGTTTAGGATAATATAGTGGGTTATCTTCTCATTTATTTGCATAGTGATTAGAAAGATAAACTATGGGAAAGCAAATTTGGTTTTAAGAATTTAAAATTATTTTGAACTAGAGCTGTCACCATTTTCCCATTCACCTAGAGGTCAACAAACCAACCACCAGACTAAGAATGATATGAGAGCTCTCAACTATTATTCTATTACATTATTTTTAGGAATCATTATCCATTATATTTTCCAAAACATTTTGCTATGGATTATCTACATAAACCCCAATAGATACTAAAGCATTGTTTTCTTTTTTCAGTTTTATCTTCATCCTGTATATGTAGATCTTTTTAATTTGCCAAATGCCTGAATACCCTGCACTCATCTGAGAACAGGGAATAGATCTGAAGAAATAGATTCTTTTGCAATCTTTACTCCCCTAGAGCAAATACAATTTAAGAAGTTGACGTATCTTTTGAGTAATCTGCACACCAATTACCCTGGAGATGTTATTTGTGCAGAGATTTCTCTGCAGAAGTGAAGCCTATTGACCCTGTTGAGTAGTGCCTTAAAGAAATGCCTGAGTACTAAAATCACAGCTTCTGAAAGTTTTACCGGAATTAAACTCCACTCACGCATCGTCTCAATTATTCCAGCTCTGCAGAAAAAGAGCTGAATATGCTAGTCTGCTAGTGTCTGTCCAGCCCAGGTTGGAGTGCAGTGATGCAATCTCGGCTCACTGCAACCTTCACCTCCCAGGTTCAAGCAAACCTTGTGTCTCAGCCTCCCAAGTAGCTGGAATTACAGGTGCGCATCACCACGCCCAGCTAATTTTTGTGTTTTTGGAGAGACACAGTTTTGCCATGTTGCCCAGGCAACCCGCCCACCTCAGCCTCCCAGAGTTCTAGGATTACAGGCATGCATCACCACACCTGGCCTGACTCACAATTATTTTTAATATAAAGAACACTTCTGATTATGTTTGGAGAGAAATCATACAGACAGTTAAAGTGAAACCAAGTTAATGACATAGATCAGTGTGCATTGGTCATGACAGTGCAAGCAGATTGGATCCTTCAACTAAATCCAAAGCAGGACTAGAAAAGGGACATTTCAAAAGCGAGACTCATTTCTGTCACATTTTGTCAATTAAGTCATGATTCCCTAAGAGAGATGAGCTCCCCAGGGTCAGGGGACATCAGGGATCGTAGACACTTAAGGCCAGGAGGAAGCTCACGAACCCATCTTCCTCACCCCGCTGCCCCCAGACAGAGAGGACACAGCACCTCCTCCTCTGATATCCTTGAAGATGCTCTGTTTGGAAGATACCTTTAAAAAAAAAAACTTTTTTAAGCTCATGGGTACATGAGCAGGTTTGTTACATAGGTACACTTGTGTCATGAGGATTCGTTGTACAGATTATTTCATCACCCAGGTATTAAGCCCAGTACCCATTAGTTATTTTCCTTGCTCCTGTCCCTCCTCCCACCTGCCGCCCACCATCTGCTAGGCCCCAGCGTGTGTTGTTCCCCTCTATGTGTCCATGTGTTCCATCATTTAGCTCCCCCTTGGAAGTAAGGGCCTGCGGAAGATTCCATCAGGTCCTTCTACCTGCCATCTGCACATTGTCCCCTGCTGAAACTCAGAAGGTAAATCTGAACTCTTCATGTCAAATCTCAAATTGGCAACCCAGAGTGTACTTAGCCCTGACTCTCCCCCTGCCAGCCTGCAAGCCCCCATGACTGGATCATCTCTGTTCTGAGACCACGTCCTGAACATCAGGAGCCCACCTGCCACCCCGCTGCACTGCCCAGGTCTCTGGTGCTGGGTTATGGACTGTGTGCGATCCTAGGACTCCTTTCTGCCAACAGCAAAACAGGAGCAGTCTGAGAACCCGCCTTGGGCCTTTTCCTCCCAGTCAAAATCCAAATTGTAGCCCGCAGCTGTCACTTCTCTAACATCAAGAACATGATCTCAAAGAAAAAGTAGGCTGTGGAGAAGAGCTCATCCCAAACACCTTGGGCATTCTGGGAGAAAAGGGTTTTATGGAGGTGCATGACCAGGCTCACAGTTCTCTGGATTTATTCTGAATTGTTCAGAAATAAATAAAATGTGGAGAGACCTGTATGTATAGAAATAACCTCTTAAATCATAGGAGATACAGCGATACAGAGAGACCTCACCCCTCAGGACCCTAGCCCCATCCCATGGCAACCCTGAGAGCCCCGGAAGCTGTGCACCCCTGTCTCCTCATGAGTTCATTCAAAGAAGTGGCAGCAATGTAAAAACATACAGCAGACATGAGTGGAACATGCATTCAATCTCTTACGAAATAATCTAAGTGAGAAAGAAAATTCCTAATTTACGAGAAACTTTAAAATCCTCCCAACATTCTCTCATTTAAATATTTTTCACATCCCAGATGACCACCTTCCGGCAGCAGGATCCTCTTCTCTCTCCTCCACACCCCTTCCAACCCAGGCTGCCCCATGCTGAGGCTTTGCTTTCAACCCACTTCTTCACCTCTGTGTCGGAGACTTCCCGCCGGCTTCTGTTTTTACCTCCATTTGCCCATTACTCGGATTAGGTGCAAAAGGAGGACGATGGACCCAACAAGCACGAATCCTGAGCATGACAAAACTCCATGGATTTTCTTTCATTCTCATTCCATTTGTCATGCACCAGATTCTATTTCCTAGCACCACAGTTCAGTATGCTGTTTTCTCACCTGTATCCATCTGTCCCCTCGTGCACACACAGACACACACACATGTGCACACACTCACACGCAGATGCACACATACACACATACAGGCACACACACATACATATGCACACATGCACACACATACAAAGTGGATGTCTGAGTCACCGTTAGGAATGATTGCAGTGAATTAACCCTGTTGTCTTCCAGGCTTGTACATATAAGGATGAGGACACTCCTGGCTACCATGAATTTCTCATGGACAGAATCCTTAAGGCACAGAATCACAGCTCCTGTAACTCACTTTCAGCCTGGGTGAAGGTTAAAAAATAACAGCAACAAGGTGTTTACAAATATTATACCTTTTGGAAATCAAATTAAATATCTACCCAGCTCTCTCTCCAACAAATGATCGTTCTTAAACATTCATTCCTTCCCCAATCAACTCCTGTCATCCAAAATTATTTGCCCGAGGTCTATTTCTGATGATATGATTATTTGAAATGCTCAAATCATTCTGTGAACAAAAGATCCTGAGGGAAATAATTTTTAAAAATATAGTCAGATTTGGAATTTTAGGGAGTTTTAATGTAGCTCTGTGTAATTCAGTCCTTCTCCAGAGGAGGGGTTCTCAAGACAAGCCATGTGGCCTCCTCACATCCAGCCTGGACAAGTCTGATAGACACCCCTCCGTCTCCCATGCAGGAACATGCTCCCTCAGCACACATGGGAATTCAGGTTTTGTAGAGTATTTCAGCCTTCAGCCACCAGCTTCTGCTTTTCCTACTCACAGAGGACATTAAATAGAATAAACAGTGGAAGCATGCCATGGAAAGGTCTAGAGAATGCAGGGCTGGACATCAGATCAGTGTCACCAACATGCACTGATGACATGAAAATCAGATCTCTGAGAAAACTCAGTGTTTTTTAACTAGTCTGAGTTGGGGGATAATCTTGCTTACAAATACGTATTCAAAGAAATAGTTAATTTATTTCATCTTCAGGTTTTCTGAACAGCTTAATTTTGGACAGCAAAGTATCCTCACTTCGAGAGGGCAGAAGCTTTCAGCATTTACATTTCCCTTATGATTCCACTTGAAACAAGTGTGGCTGGATTTCAGGATCTTCATGAAACTCTCCGTCCATGTCTGCGTAGTAAATAATTAATCTTACTAAGGTGAGGTTTGATCTTAGTATCTACTCCTGGGCTCCTGAGAAGTAATCTCTAAAGCCTTGGAATATCCTGGTAGTAGTCTTTGCTATTCATAGTGGGCCTTCTGAGACCACACCTGATAGTTTATGCTATAAGTTGATTCTATATGGAGGCTCTCCACTCCAGGAAGACCACCTGAGTGATTAGATGGTAGGAGCTTTTAGATATGTGAGATTAGATTCAGCTCCTAGAAGGGAGAGGGGCTGGGAAATGAGTTCAATTACCTGTTGATGATTTAATTAATCAGGCACATAATGAAACCCCAATAAAAACTGTGGAGACTGAAGCTCAGGTGAGCCTCCTGGTTAACCACACTCCATGTGTATTGGTGCACATTGATGATGGGAGGGTAACACATACCCGAAGATGATGAAATCTTTGTGTTTGGCACTCTCCCAGACTTCTCCCTATATGTATCTTTCATTGGCTAGTTCTATTTTGTATCCTTCTGCTATAATACAATTGTAATGCCAGTGTACTTTTCTGAGATCTGTGAGTCATTCTGGTGAATTATCCAACCTGAGGGAGTTTGTAGTGATCCCCAAATTGGAGCCAGCTGATATGAAGTGATGCTGACCCTGGGGACCCTGAAATTGCAGCTAGTGTCTGAGGTGAAGACAAATTTGTGGGAGTGGTCCCTCAGACTTTGCAGTTTGAATAAACTCTTTAATAATGGATACAACCAACACTTCCTAGAGATGTGAATCTCCTAATTCTTCCAGGCAAGATGCTCTTAACACTTCCAGGCTTTATGTTCTATAGTGGATTCCAGGCCACTGAGGTAATGCCGTCTTGTCAAACCTGAGTTTCCAAGGGATATTATTGAACTGTTTTGGAACAAGAACTTTTAGTGAAATCATAGGACAACCTTCTCCCCCTTTCTTTCCTGACTGTTCTTGGATTACAGATTGCTGGTAAAAGAAGAGTACTTTGATACCTACTTGGGTTCAGAGGAGAACAGCAGTGCCACAGTTTCAGGAATATCACTGAGAAGGTTTGCCTTACCAGCCTTCCCTGTTCCTAAGGAGACAAATATCAGGCTCTGGTTGGCCAGTATCCATCGTAGGAGAACACTGGACTCCTTCTGAGTTTACACCTTCACCATCTCTTCTTCCCTAGCTTCAGTCTCTACATCTGCAAAGTGTGGGAGATGCCACTACATGGCGGTGGTGATGATACTCATTGTAATGCTAATGGCCCAGACTTCTTAAAGAGACAAAAGTAGTGTGTTTTCCAACTATTGAAGATGCTGAATCAGTGATGCAGACTCCAGTTCAGGGGTCGTCAAATGAGGGGAAAAGTGGTAACGTAAACAGAGGTCTCAGAGAAAAGGCACAGAAATAGATTAGGTGTGGTCAAGTGGAATACAGAAAAAGAAAATTCTGCATGGTTACACTGCAAAGTTCCTCACAAATAGGCTTATTCCTGCGACATATTTCATGATAACCCTTAGGTTTCTATTTCATTTCTTAACTCGTAATATTTGCCCACAGCATGCCAGGGGCAACTTTACCCACAGCATGTTGGGGGCAACTCACTATGTGATTCATGGTATGCTGGTGTGGGCAACATGTTGCGGAGTCACCAGAAGATGAGAGTGGATTTGGCACAAGGTTTCAGGGTATTAGGAGTTGAAAGCTTCGAATATTGCAGATATTGAAAAGTTATGGATTTAAATCAGATTCTTCCATTAGCATCCCTCTGCATGAGGACAGCAGGTGTCCTGAAGTGAATTAAGTGTGAGTGCAACATGTTTCATCTTGTTTGATTCCCTGTTGCTTCTTGGGTCATAGTCAAACCCCTAGGGCTGATTAAACCGTTTGAGAGTAAGAAATACAAGTAAGATTCTAAGCTCCCTCAACCAGCTGAAAAGTCCTCCTCTTGACCAAGGGGACCCCAGAGAAGCCTTAAAAACTGAGGTCCCAGCTGCATTTGGACAGGACATGGGACATACCTCATTACACCCCCTCCCTTACTACATTATACTTTATTTATACATTAGACTAACTACATTAGACTTTATTTCTTAAGAGTTAAACAGAATCCAGCCCTTTTGAAAGAAAGATTAGCTCCACCACTGATTTTAACAAACCTCCTGATGCTGCAACCAGACCCCCTCCCCTTTTAGTAGTTTCAGAACAACAACCAACCAGCATTTCCTCCTCATAAGAGATCACAAACCACTGCCTGGCTCTGGCCAGTCCATGGAGGCCACACACAGGTCACCTCTGTGTCCTCCATGTTGCCTCTTCATATATAGAGCCTAACTGTAACGCACTTAAGTGTTAAGTCTCCACTCCAAAGTGAACATGGGATTTATATAACATGTATGTTTGCTTATTACATATGTACATGTGAATATCCATAGCTCTTCCCATAAGCTGTTCAATGTGTCTTTTTAGTCAGCCTGTTCAGCATAACTTTCTACCCCATCCATCCACCTTGGAAGTGCCTGCTTTTGGTTCTACCAGAGGCTGTGCTTCCCAACCTGCACGGTGGCTAGCCTGCAGGCTGCAACTCTTTATAGGAAGTAAAGCTCTCCTTTCCAAATCTATAGGTCTCATGATTGTAGGTGGACAAGGCCGAGGAGCAGATCTGGGCCAGCCAGGGTCTTAAGCAGAGAGCTGCTCAGTGCCAAGACCGAGAGCTAGAAGGCTGCTCCTGGTCACCCTCAGCCAGAACATCCTGGGACCAGAACTCAGTTCCAAGTGAGATGAATGCAGGAACCAGTACAGAGAAATCCAGAGGGAAGACACAACAGCAAAAGGCATGCAGGCTCAAAGGATGTGGACTGGAGATGGAGTGAGCTTTGGGGCCACCACAAGATATACAAAGACAAGTTGACACAAGGACCCCCAGAAGCAACAGAAGGACTGAGACTGAAAGGTCTTGCCCAAGAGCAGGAACTGGTCCTCCTTCCCCCTATCCCCCATTCTTCCATAAGAGCTGCTGCCTCCCCCAGAACTTCTCATCAACCTCATAAGACAGATATTCCCAAACCATTTTACAGGTGACAACATGAGACTCATTTTATGGGTCAAGTCCCATGCTCAATATACATGCTAGGAAATGATAAAATGTGCATGTTTCTGACAATAAAGCCAAGGTTTTCTGCACATTTCCAGTACGTCTCTCTGTGCATTGGTGCTCCAGCCCTGAGACCTTCAAGTCACCAAGCACTGCTGCCAACATCTAAACTTGAACATCTGAGTAAGTAGGAGAAGAACTCAGCTGCTAATTTTTAAAAAATGACTGCTCCTGCTTGCTGAAACAAGAGCTCTACTTGAAAGAACACAAGGATACCAAGTAGACATGGGATGGCAGAAGATAACAGTGTGGCAGCAGGGACACGGTGTCTCCTTCACTGATTGCTGAAAACAACTGAATCTTGCCATCGGGGCATAACCCCAAGAATGTGATACTCAACCACTTCACAATGGGTCTCACTGTCTTGTCTCGGCTCATCTTCATGGCTTCACATCCCACCAAGTCTGCTCCTACGACAAAGACATTCCAGAGACTCGGTAATTTATAAAGGAGAGAGGTTTAACGGATGCACAGTTCCACCTGTCTGGGGAGGCCTCACAATCACGGCAGAAGGAAAGGAGGAGCTGTTTCCCCTCTTTCCCTCTCCCTCTCTGATATGGTTTGGCTATGTCTCCTCCCAGATCTCACCTTGAATTGTAATAATCCCCATGTGTCAAGGGCAGGGTCAGGTGGAGGTAATTGAATCATGGGTTTGTTTTCTTAGGCTGTTCTTATGGCAGGGAATAAGTCTCATGAGATCTGATGATTTTATACATGGCAGTTCCCCCACACAAGCCCTCTCCTGCCTGCCGCCATCCATGTAAGATGTGACTTTGCTCCTCCTTGTGTTCTGCTGTGATTGTGAGACCTCTCCAGACAGGGGGAACTGTGCATCCATTAAACCTCTTTCCTTTATAAATTACCCAGTCTCTGGAACATCTTTGTCAGTAGCATGAGAAGAGATTAATACACTCTCCCTCCTCCCCCTGACCTCCTCTTGCCCTACCACATGTTCTCACTTTCACTCTTACTCTCACTCTATCTCTGGAAAGTATATAAAAGCAGGAACAAATATACAAATCAAAAGGCTCATAAGGATTTCCTCAACCTGAACAAAAACCTGGGAAAACTGCTTCCGTTTGAGGCAAGAGCTACACCTGGTGGCCCTTGAATATGACTCGGAGCAGTTCACAGGAGCACAATCCCAGAGGAAGGTGCGGAGAGGCTTCATGGGTGTCTGGGTGGATTATAGTCACGAGACGGGGCTGTTTACATCTCCCTACACTGAGAGTATAGACAAGGGTGATACAGCTGCTGAGAAATGTGGTTCTCCTACTCCTTTAAAATAACCAGAATGGCTCTGTTTCCAGGAATGTGGAAAATACATACTTTTCCCTAATCTTCCTACTAAGTACAATTAAAGACCCTGGAAATTATAAATAAAGACTGTAAGAAGACTATAAAAGATAAAGAGAAAAAGGAAGACTGGCTAGGAACATTAGAACCCAAAGAAGATATGAAGTCCAGCTTCCTGGGTTTTCCTTTTTCCTCCCATATTCCAGATGTGAAGCTGAAAAGTTGCAACCCAAAAGTGCCAGCAGGTGAAGACAACCATGTCCCAACCAAAGCCTATTCTCTCTGGCCAAAGGACTAGGGAATGGGCAGCCCAGCAAGACAGAACACCTGTGGGCAATAGCTGCTCCACTCCACTCATCACCACAGAAAGCAGGGCCAGGTTGGGGGCCTAGACCTCCACCTTCACTGGGCTGTCACCAGGCACACCTCCCTCTCCCTCCTGGGGTGGCACCTGAGCAGGTCTAGTGCAGAGTCAGCTTTCACCAATGTGCAGTAGTGAGGAGGCTCTTCTCCCAGCAGTGCCAGTGGAGGCTGTGTGGGGAGCACAATGAGGCCTTCCAGCCTGCCCCACCGGGGGAAGCATCAGGACATCAGTGGAGGTGGGGGTTGGTGGGGTAGGGGATGGAGAGAAGTCAACTTCTGCCCAGCCCAGCAGGAACAGATGGCCCCACTTCCAGAGTTTAACTGAGCCTACATTGGCAATCTGGATCCTCCAACGAGGCCCTGAGGAGGCAGTCCCTTCCTTTTTCCTGCAGAAATGGTGTAGAGGTCAGCTAAGACAGAAAGCTTAAATAACATCCAGTATCGTATAATATATATTCAAATGGTACAGGTTTCAGTAAAAATTCACTCATCGTACAAAGAACCAAGCTGATCTCAAACTAAATGAAAAATTGGAATCCATAGACGCCAATACCAAAATGACAGAGCCAAACAGTTAATTCAAACAAATTAACTTATAGAGATTTTAAAGCAGCCACAGTAAAAATGCTTTAACAAGCCATTGTGAACATGCTCAAAACAAATTAAAAAACAGAAAATTTTAGCAGTCTCACTGAAGAAAAAGAAGCTATAAAAAAGAAGCAAGTAAAAATTTTAGAACTGAAAAATACAATAAATGAAAATTTTAAAACTCAGCGATGGTAACAACAGAATGATGGATGTGACAGAGGTAAGCATCAGTGATCTGGATGATAGAAAAATAGAAATTATCCAATGTGAATGATAAAGAGGAAATAAAATAAAAATTAAAATTAAACAGAGCCTCATAGACCTGTGGGCTAAAACAAAAGCTCTAACATCAAGTCATAAGGGTCTGGAAAGAGAGGGGAAAGAGAGGGCTGGCCTAAAAAAACTATCTAATGAAATAATAGCTGAAAACTTCTCAACTTTGGTAAACCACATAAACCTATGGAATGAAGAAGCTGGGTAAACCTGAAACAGGAAAGCTCCCCCAAGTCCACATCAGGATAGTGTAGTTCAGCAGAGTAGTCAAAATTCTTGAAACTGCAGGCCAAGGATAAATCTTGAAAGTAAATGAGAGGGAAATGATGTAATGAAAGCAGCAAAAAAAGTCATTCAAAAGACAGTGGAATTCTCATCAAAACCATGAAGACCAGATGAAAGTAGAACATTTTTTTCAAGTGCTGAAAGAAAATAATTGTCAACCCAAAATCCTAGAGCTGACAAATATATCCTTCAGAATATATAAAGACTTCCCAGATGAAAGAAGACTTAAGAGAATTTGTCACCAACAGATGTACCCTAAAAGAATGGTTCACAAAATTTCACTAAACGGAAAAAAAATGACAAAAGAAGAAATGTTAGAACATCGAGAAGAAAGAACATGGTAAGCAAAAATATGGGTAGATACAAGAGTCTTTCCTACATTTCTTGTGTTTTCTAAATTATGTTTGATGGCTAAATTAAAAATTATAATATTGTCCATTGTGGCTCTATGTAGGGTAAGTGTCTAAAACAATTATTTAACAAATTGGGAAAGGCAAAGGAATATACAGGAAGGTTCCTTTCATAGGAATTGATAAGATGATTGACATACCTAGAGCAAACACTAAACAATGTCTAAAAAGCTATACAAAGAGCTACACTGAAAATCACTCTAAATAAATAAAAATGGGATTCTAAAACATGTTCAACTGAAAAGAAATCATGAATAAACATTTAAACAAAAAACAGAATAGCTACAAATAAAATAAAATATCTAGAAATTAACTTAACCAAAGAAGTGAAAGATCTCTACAATAAAAAATAGAAAACATTGGTTAAAGAATTTGAAGAGAGGCCAGGCGTAGTAGTTCACCCCTGTAATCCCAGCACTTTGGGAGCCCGAGGCAGATGGATCACGAGATCAGGGGTTCGAGACCAGCCTGGCCAAGATGGTGAAACCCTGTCTCTACTAAAAATACAAAAATTAGCCAGGCGTAGTGGCACATACCTGTAATCCCAGCTACTCAGGAGGCTGAAGCAGAAGAATCACTTGAATCCAGGAGGTGGAGAGGCTGCAGTGAGCTGAGATCATGCCATTGCACTCCAGTCTGGGCAACAGAGCAAGATTCTGTCTCAAAAAAAAAAAAAAAAGGGATTTGAAGAGGACAATGGATTGGAAGAAAGCAGACTTAAAATATCCATACTACTTAAAATTCAGTGCAATACTTATCAAAACATCAACGGCATTCTTCACAGAAATAGAACAACAAAAGACTCAGAATTAGCCAAAGCGATCATAAGCAAAAAGAGTAATGAAACTGGAGGAACCACATTACTTGACTTCATATTATAGTACAGGGCTAGAGTAACTAAAACAGCATGATACTGGCATAAAAACAGATACATAGACCAATGGAACAGAATAGAGAACCCAGAAATAAATCCATACATCTACAATGAACTCATTTTTGACAAAGGTGCCAAGAACATACATTGGGGAAAGGACAGTCTCTTCAGTAAATGGTGCAGGGAAAACCATATATTTTTAAGCAGAAAAATGAAACTAGACTCCTATCCCTCGCCATGTACAAAAATCAAATCAAAAATCAAAAGACTTAAATCTAAAACCTCAAATTATGCAACCACTGACAGAACAGAGTGGAGAAACTCTCCAGGACACTGGACTGGGCAAAGATTTCTTGAGTAATACCCCACAGGCACAGGCAACCAAAGCAGAAATGGGCAAATGAGATCACATCAACTTAAAAAGCTTCTGCACAGCAAAGGAGACAATCAATGAAGTGAAGAGGCAACTCACAGAATGGGAGAAAATATTTACAAATGATCCATCTAACAAGGGATTTATAACCAGAATATATAAGATGCCCAAACAACTCTATGGGAAGAAAAATTCTAATAATCTGATTCTGAAATTGGAAAAAGATCTGAATAGATGTTTCTCAAAGAAGACATACAAATGGCAAACAGGTATATGAAAAGATGCTCAATATCACTGTTCATCAGAGAAATACAAATGCAAATTCATCAGAGAAATGCAAATACAGTGAGATATCATCTCACCACAGTAAAATTACTTTTATCCGAAAGACAGGCAATAACAAATGCTGACAAGGATGTGAAGAAAAGGGAACCCCCACACACTGTATGTGGGAATATCAATTCATACAACGATTATGGAGAACAGTTAGACGCTCCTTATACAAAATAAAATACTATTCAGCCATAAAAAATAATGAGATCCTGTCATTTGCAACAACATGGATGAAACTGAAGGTCTTTGTGTTAAATGAAATAAGCCAGGCACAGAAAGAGAAACTTTGCATGTTCTCACTTATTTGTGGGGACTAAAAAGTAAAACAATTGAATACATAGAGTAGAAGGATGATTACCAGAGACTGGGAAGGGTAGTGTGAGGGTGGGGAGGAAGTTGGATGGTTAATGGGCACAAAAATATAATTAAAACGAATAAGTAAGACCTAGAATTTGTTAGCACAACAGGGTGACCATAGTCAAAAATAATTTAATTTTACATTTTAAAATAACTAAAAGAGTAGAATTGGAATTTTCATAACACAAAGAATAAAGGCCTGAGGGGATGAATACCCCATTTACCATGATGTGATTATTACACATTGCATGCCTGTATAAAAACATCTCGTGCTGCATGCAAATATGTATACATATTATGTACCCACAAAAAATCTAATTTTTTAGAAAGGAAAAATATAAAAACAAAAAATAAAATGTCAGACTCAAGCTCTAATATGTTAATAATTATATCAAATGTACAGTATATAAATACATCAATTAAAAGACTGAGAGTGGCAGAGTCGATTAAAAAATTACAAAAGCATATTAGCCAACTCTATGTTATCTAGCAGAAACTCATATCAAATATAAAGATATTGGCAAGTTAAAAATAAAAGGATGGGCCAGGTATGGTGGCTTACGCCTGTAATCCCAGCACTTTGGGAGGCTGGGATTATAGATAGAAAGAAAATTGCCAGAGACCCAGAGGAATACTAAGTAATTATAAAGGGTCAATTTACAAAGAGGACCCAGCAGTTCTAAATGTCTATTCACCAAATGGCAAAACTAAAAACTGTGTAAAGCAAAATCCAATAGAATTGAAAGGAGAAATAGAAAAATTCACAATTAGAGTTACAGATTTCAAAACTCCTCTCAACAATTGATAGAATTATACAAAATAATAATAATAATAATCAACGGGGGTACAGAAAAATTCAGCAACACCATCAATCAACAGCTTCAAGTCAGCATTGTGGAGCGCCCAACCCAACAGCAGAGTGTCCATGTTTTCAAGTATTCAAACAACATGTGCCAACATAGACCATATCCTAGGCCACAAAACAAACTTTTCCAAATTTTAAAATACTGAAATCACACATTGTGACCTTTCCCATCACAGGGAATCAAACTAGAAATCAATAAAAGAAAGATAAAGGAAAATCTTCAAACATTTAGAAACTAAGCAACATATTTCTAAATAGTCCATGAATCAAAGAGGGAAATAAAAAAATTTTTATTGGACACATAGAAGGGAACAACGCACACTGGGTCGTGGCAGAGGGTGGACGGTGGGAGGAGGAAGAGAATCAGGAAAAATAACTACGGGGTACTAGGTTTGATAGCTGGGTGATGAAATAATCTGTGTAACAAATACCCATGACACAAGTTTACCTAAACAACAAACCTGCAAATGTACCCCTGGACTTAAAATAAAAGTTAAGAAATTAAAAATATTTCTTAAGGACAGTGAAAAATAAACTAAACTGAACAAAAAATACAACATATCCAAATTTGTGGGACACAGCTATAGTCCAAGAGGGAAATTTCCAGCACTAAATGCAAGTATTAGACAAAAGGAAAAGACCAAATCAATCTAAGCTCCTACCTCAAGAACATGATGAATGAAGATGAAAATAAGCATAAAGCTTATACACCATGGAATATTATGCAGCCATCAAAAACAATGAGTTTGTGTCCTTTGTAGGGACATGGATGAACCTGGAAACCATCATTCTCAGCAAACTGACACAAGAACAGAAAATCAAACACTGCATGTTCTCACTCGTAGGCAGGTGTTAAACAATGAAAACACATGGACACAGGGAGGGGAGCATCACACACTGGGGTCTGTCGGGGGTAAATAGGGGAGGGACAGCGGGGCGTGGGGAGTTGGGGAGAGATAGCATGGGGAGAAATGCTAGATATAGGTGATGGGGAGGAAGGCAGCAAATCACACTGCCATGTGTGTACCTATGCAATAATCTTGCATATCTTGCATGTTCTTCACATGTACCCCAAAACCTAAAATGCAATAAAAAATAATAAATAAGCACAAAGCAACCAGAAAGATTAAAAAAAAGAACAAAAATTAGTGAAATTAAAAAGACAATAATGATGGAGCAGATAAATGAAACAAAACCTTTATTGATTGGAAAGGGCAACAAAACTGATAACCTACAGCAAAACTGACAAAGAAACAAGAGAGAAGACTGAAATTATCAATCTCATGAGTGAAACAGAAGATGCTATTGTAAACCTTTGAGGAATCAAGAGGAGAATAAGGTAATACTAAGAACAACTCTGTACTCATCAAGTTGACAATTGGGATGAAAGTTTTCTCAAAATACATAAACTACCACAGACAAACCATAGGTAATTTACACAGCCCCATAACTATAAGAAAAGATGGAATACTTCTCAATTTATCTTATGAAGCTAGAAGTAACCAAATAGCAAAACCAGACAAAAACAGTACAGATAAAGAAAACTAAAACCAGTATCTCTTGTGAAAATAGATAGAAACATCTTTAACAAATAATAGCAAATATATAAAAAGAAGTAAACGCCATGACCAAATGAGGTGTACTCTAGGAATGTAATTTGGTGTAAGTATTAAAAAGCAATTAGTGTAACCCACCAAATCAACAGGCTAAAGAAGAAACCATATGTAATCACATCATTCAATGCAGAAAAGATATTTGACAAAATTGATCACCCATCTAGGATAAAAAAACTTTCCTAAAATATCAAGAATAGAGGAGAACATTTTCAACATGATGAGAGCACCTATTACAGATACACAAGTTGAAAGCAGCAACATGGAAAATGATATATCACGCAAACAGTAATCAAAGCAAAGCAGGAGTGACTGTATTAAAACCAGACATAATAGACTTCAGAGCAACGATATTAAAAACAGAATTTAATGAATTAGAAAAAAAGAAATGCAGTAGAACCAACATGTAAATTTAAAAAATATTGCTTAGATTCTATTTCTCATAATAGAGAGAATGTGCTCATTAACTTGGGGGGAAAGCACAAATACACCTAGGAAGAAATGATGATTGGAAAACAACTGTTAAAAGAGAGAAAAAATATGACAATCAAAGGAGACTAATTTACTTAGCTCTACACACACAGAGAAAAAAATGGAAAACTGATAAAGTAAGTAATTTCCTACTGGTAAGTATTTTTTACCAAACTGATCACAGTAATGATATAAAATCTAAAAGAGAAAAACTTCTCTTCGTAGATAAAATAGAGAATACCTTTAGTGAGCTTGTACACTGCATCCCCCCCAAAACACTCACAAAGCCTCAGCCCAAATGGTTAATATGGGTAAATAATGGAAGATAATAAAACTTCAAAAACAAGCTAATTCTACGTTACTTGAATTGTTCTGGAGCACAGACAAAGAAGAAAATATTCCAAATTATTTTTTTGGGGTCAATTGTCATTTTGTATCAAAAAGGAAGATACAAACAAATGTCAGCTATGGATATAGATACAAATATCACCCATGGATATGGATACAAATATCACCTAGGGATATGGATACAAATATCACCTATGGATATGGATACAAATATCACCTATGGATATGGATACAAATATCACCTATGGATATGGATACAAATATCACCTATGGATATGGATACAAATGTCACCTATGGATATGGATACAAATATCACCTAGGGATATGGATACAAATATCACCTATGGATATGGATACAAATATCACCTATGGATATGGATACGAATGTCACCTATGGATGTGGATACAAATATCACCTAGGGATGTGGATACAAACATTCTAAACATGCAGTTAGCAAAAAAAAAAAAAAAAAAAAAAAAAAAAAATCCAGCAGCCTGAGGTGCCATTGCTTACCCATCATATTACGAGATAATTTACAACAAATCTTTCAGTGACTTATTGGGAAAAGGCAGAACACTATACTCCCGGGGAGGAGAATTTGAAAATATCTGACATGGATTCCACATTACCTTTGACTCCGCAATCGCGTTTCTAGGACTTTAAAGGTTCGCCTGCACAAACGTGAGACAAGGTGCTCGAGTTTATTCAGTGTGGCATCATTTATAGCACAAAAATATTGAAGACAATCCAATCCGAATGCCTATCTGCAGAGGAGTATCTAAACTGCAGTGTAGCACACACTGGATCACGATGAAGCTCTTTTAAAACATGGAGGCAGACGGCTTCCATGCACAGCCTTCGGAATAGGGAGTGACTTCCAGGATTTTTTTTTTTTTGAGACAGAGTCTCACTCCATCACCAGGCGCCAGGCTGGGGTGCAGTGGCGTGACCTCGGCTCACTGCAACCTCCGCCTCCTGGGTTCAAGCAATTCTCCTGCCTCAGCCTCCCGAGTAGCTGGGACTACAGGCGCGCGCCACCACGCCCAGCCAATTTTTGTATTTTTAGTAGAGACGGGGTTTCACCATGTTGGCCAGGATGGTCTCGGTCTCTTGACTTCGTGATCCGCCCGCCTCGGCCTCCCTAAGTGCTGGGATTACAGGCGTGAGCCACCGCGCCTGGCCGACTTTCAGGATTTATTGTAAAGTGGAAAAACAAAGAAAATCAGGTGCAGAACAGGGCATGTAGGATGCCATAATACGTTTAAAATTGAAAGAACACCATAAATACATAGGTTTCTATGTGTAAATGTATAATTTTGTTTTGCTTTGTTTTGCTTCAGAAACACTGAAAGGATAAATCAAATGCTATCAAAAATCATACTCCGTGGACAAAGGGCCAAGTAAAGAGAAGAGAGATAAAGTTGGGCTTCCCGGGGCACATGTTTGTGAAGTCTTAACACTTGAGCCATGTAAAATCTTACATAGTAAAATAAAAATAAAATGGAAAAGAAAAAATAAATTTTAATATTGTAAACAAACCTATGTGTGTATCAAATGATAAACATCGCCACACAGAAAAAATGTTTATTTCAAATGAATTTAGACAGAGCCCTCTATGTATCTTTGGGGAATACATTCTATTGACAATAAGAAATGCAAAGAAAAAATTATCTTTAATTACTAATTTTCATTAGTAGCAATACTGATATAGAAATGTTTGAGCTATTTTAGCATATTGTATGGAAATAAATAAGCGAATGTTATTAATCCAGTTCTTAGATGAAAGAGAAACCGTGCACAAATATAAAAGTTCAAAAAAACTCCTATAATATAAAGTTTTACTTGGAAAAGTTGAAAGGCCCTACGACACTGTCACCGGTGGCAGTGGGCACTCAGTGCAGAAACAGCAGATTGTGATGAGTGCTTGGTACCATCCTGTATATGGCTGATTCCAAGTCGGGGGCAGGGAAGATGCAAGGAGAACACGGATGTTCCATGTAGATGTCAGAGGATGGCCAAAAGACAAACCAAGGCACACTAAAAACACACGTGCAGCCAGGCGCGGTGGCTCACGCCTCTAATTCCAGCACTTTGGGAGGCTGAGGCGGGTGGATCATGAGGTCAGGAGTTCAAGACCAGACTGGCCAACATGGTGAAACCTCGTCTCTACTAAAAAATACAAAAATTAGCTGGGCATCATGGCTCATGTCTATAATCCCAGCTACTTGGGAGGCTGAGGTCGGAGAATTGCTTGAACCTGACAGAGAGTCAGAGGTTTCAGTGAGCTGAGATCGTGCCACTGTACTCCAGCCTAGGCTACAGAGCGAGACTCCATCTCAAACAAACAAACAAACAAAAAACAAAAACATGCAAGAATACAAACAGGTTCCCACCAGGTAACTGTGGGACTAGTTAAACATTAAGAAACATCACTGTAATTGATTTCAACATATTGAATGAATAAGACTGTATGTGCCCTTAGTGGGAGTAGGAGGGAATTGAAAGAGAGAGGACTATGCCTTTATCCTCAGTGGAGGTGACTGACCAATTTCTTTTCCTAAACATTGATTATTAAAGGAAACAATTACTCATTTGTCATTCCTGTTTATAAATAATGTAGTCATCCTCAGTTGACAAGGACAAACTCTTCTTCCTAGAAAAACACCAGTTGAAAGAAATGACAGAATTGGAAAATGACATTTCTGCAACTCCCAGGGATGGATTGATTCCAGCAAGGATCACCAATGGACGCTAAATCTGTTGGTCTATGGGTCAGGGGAAAGCCCCACAGATTACTTGTTAATTTCAAGAGAAAACTTCATTTTGCAGTGGAGCGATCAGGCTGGCCCTTTGTGATTGTGAAACTGGATGTCAGCAATTACGGAATGCAGAATTAAAGAGATAATGTTACTCATGAAATATTCTTGCCAAAAGCCTTCAGACTAAGTCTAATCAAACCTTTAGACCAAGTTCTAGTATACAGGAAATATGGGGAACAGAGGACTAAGTTAAATGACACCACAGGAAATAATAAGATTAATCTGATGTCAGATTCTCTACATGGCATTGAGCTCTGTCTATCTAAAAAGCTTACTGTATCTGGAAAAGAAGAAATGGCAGTAGGTCAGTCCTAGATTAAAGGAACTATAGTAACAACAACCCAATATATCGCAACAACTGTCAAGATTAACTGGTACAGAGGTCAGCAACTGGGTCAAAGACTGGTCAGTAGGGATGCCCTAAAACGACACTGGCCAACTGCTACATCCGCCTTATCAGCCACGGAAAAGGCCCCAAAGGGAGTGAGAGAGAGTGCAGGGTAGGCAAGCCTCACAGGAGAGTTTCCACATTTCTGACGATTCTACTGAGTCTTTGGAATAACACCATTGCGTAAGGCAGCCTGATTGTTTCTCTTCTTGAAATTTGAAATAACAGGACCTCAAACTCATATTGTTCCAGTATATTCTAAGAAATTTCTTTCTGGTAGTGACACCTGAGACCAGATGCAGAGCTGAAGGACTCTTCATGTCAGAGAAATCACATTTCATTCTGAATAAAAGGTTAGGACTTGGGCCAGGCACGGTGGCTCATGCCTGTAATCCCAGCACTTTGGGAGGTGAGGTAGCCAGATCACCTGTGGTCAGGAGTTCGAGACTAGGCTGGCTAACATGGTGAAAACCCATCTTTACTAAAAATACAAAAATTAGCTGGGCATGGTGATGGGTGCCTGCAATCTCAGCTACTCGGGGGGCTATAGCAGAAGAATTGCTTGAACCTGGGAGGTGCAGGTTGCAGTGAGCAAAGATAGTGCCACTGTACCCCAGCCTGGGGGACAGAGTGAGACTCCATCTCAAAAAAAAAAAAAAATCAGGATTTGGAGCCCCCTAGTTTTTTGCTATTCATAGTGTGGTCCATGGGCCAGCAACATTGGCATCGCCTGAAAGCTCATTAGAAATTAGGAGCCTGTAATCCCAGCACTTTGGGAGGCCGAGGCGGGTGGATCACGAGGTCAAGAGATCGAGACCATCCTGGTCAACATGGTGAAACCCCGTCTCTACTAAAAATACAAAAATTAGCTGTACATGGTGGCATGTGCCTGTAGTCCCAGCTACTCGGGAGGCTGAGGCAAGAGGATTGCTTGAACCCAGGAGGCGGAGGTTGCGGTGAGCCGAGATCACGTCATTGCACTCCAGCCTGGGTAACAAGAGCGAAACTCTGTCTCAAAAAAAAAAAGAAATTAGGAGTTTTTATTTTAACACAGATTCCAAGTATGCACTAAAATTTGATAAAACCTAGCCTGCATTGAAATCTCAGCCTTTCCTGACCAAACGTTAGCTTTGAGAATCAGAGAGATAATGCCATTGTTGCCACTGGGAAGTTTAGGCTGGTTGTTCTCATGCGTGCATTTTCCTTAACTGGGTCTTAGTTTGGGGAAGTAGTTTACTTGGGAGGTGATTCCAGAAAACATCTTTGGCAGAGTGAGGAAATGAGACTGGAGGGGCAGGCAGTTACGGGGGGCTATGTTCCTGGGTGGGTCACCACTGTGGGCAGCTCAGTGTCCTTGCAGACCCTTTAAGATCCTGGGCAGAGCATGCCTCCGAGTCATCTCTAAGAAGCGAGGACGCTGGAGAGTGCATTCTGCATTTCCCGGCTGTGATCATTGACGGCTGCTTCCAGGACATTCTCTCCCAGAATCTCTGGCTGACTCCACGTGTAAATCAAACCCTTTTTCAAGGCCAAGGAACACCTTTAGGTAGAAGGACACAAGAGGCCTCAGCCTGCAGGTAGCTGGCTGGAGGTAGTCACTGGGGGTGACTGCCCAGGGGACACAGCAGGGCATGGGCAGTGCCTGCCAAATGCTGCCTGTGGAGCACATCAAGTCAGGGAATTGCAACAGAGCTCCAGGCAGCATGCTGAGCCTGTGGCTGAGTGTGGAGACTGTGGCACGAGATGTGTGGTGCCAGCTGGCAGCATCCCTGGGTCGCCTGGCCCACAGCTGCACCACCAGCCCTGTGGGAGCTTAATATGACTGGGCAAAGTTGACTCATTTTCATCAGAACTTTCTGGCAATGGCTGGCATGCTACTCTGTCTTCAGAATAATTAGCTCGCTCATGGGGAAATGTGCTCTGAAAATTATCTAAGAGAATTAATTGGCACATTTTAGTTGGAACCAGAACTTGTCCCTGATAGTATCAGAAGTCACATGACTATAAAACCAGGCATTCCTTTCATCTTTTTCTCCATCGTTTTGATGATATATTCACAGCCATCAAACAAGAGGAGATGCTGGTGTATATCCATGAAAGAAGGAAAAAAGAAAGCAGAAAGAACAGAAGGAAATACTGTTATTCCCATACCCTCAAAAACGGGTTAGCTCAAAGCATATAATGGGGAAAATGGCAGCATCTTTTCTAAAGGTATTGCTTTTTACCCAATTTCAAGCACGTTTGGCTTCTTTTCTCATCAGCCAACATTTTCAACAGAATGGAAGCATCCTTTTAGGCTACACCAAGCCTCCTGTCAGAGCAGAAAGGAGCATTGAGAGGAAAATCACATGAGATAGAATAAGAATGGCCCCTTATAGTTTAAAGTTTATAGCATATTTTCCAAATGTAGTGGTGATGAAATAACCACCAGGGAGAGAACATTCTAGTCTTATAGACCAAGTGCTAGTGAGCCTATTGTATGGCAGATGATAGAATAGCCTGGACTCACAGCTCTTCTTCTTACAGTGTGTAGGTCTGGCCACTAAGAAAGCAGGTATGAGTGTCTGCTTTGCAGAAATTATATTCGCTGTCGGTTCCCACAGTGATCACCAATTGCGGTTTTGCTCTTAAATACCATTAGCCTGTGTGGGGCCTATTCCCACCACATGGAAAACTAAAGGAATTTACCATCGAGGGTCTCTTCTTTTGCTAATTATCTCATACTTTTGCTTCTGTTATTTACTGTTATTGATATGACAGAATCAACAGTTATTTATAAAATAGGATTCAGCCTCCTTGGCTTTCATTCAGTTCATTAACGAGAATGTAAGTGGTCTGAACACAGAGGAGGGAGAATAGGTCAGGTTACCATGGTGTTGAATCGCATAAAGAAACAAAGAGAGTTCAATGACAAAACCAGGACTCCTTGACCTCCATAGAGGGACGTGAAAAGCTACACACAGTCTTGATACAATGTATTTGATAGACAGCATAGAGAGGACATGAGAAATGGGAGGAGGCAGAAATCAAGTCTGTATAAATCCAAAGACAAGAACGTTGTCATTTTATATTGATCTTATTTGGAAAACCGGGTTTCTTTCACGTCTCTGCTAGTCATTGTGATTATTCAGGAGCCTCAGGAACTGAAGCTACAGAGGAGAGAGATGGATGGAACTAGGCAAGGAGGGGCCTGGGTGATGGGGCTCACAGGCCGGAGGACAGTGGGCCCTAGGGGGTGCCAAGGGGTCTCGGGTGCTCAGACCAGACCCAGCCCAGAAGCAAGGGGCAGATGGCAGTGAGCCGTGTCTAAGAGGAGATGATTACTAGAAGCAGGGCTTTTCTTGCTCTTCTTTGACAAGAAACCAGTAAGCTAGCCAAAGCAGAGATTTATTACTCATAATCAGTTTCCAGGAAGGACGCAGAATGCCTGGTCTTAACCCTGGATTCCACAAACCCCAAAACCTGGATTCCACAGTGGGCCCCTCACCCGTTACTTCTGACCTCCACTTCTCACTGCATCTCTGCTTTCCTTCCTCATTGCCTGGATCCCTCTCACGGCAGACACAGTGCCACCTGGAACTCCCAGGACAGACCTCCTGCCACCTTGCTGCCTGAGCAAATGAGCTTCACTGTCTTTCCTTCTGAAGTTGAATCCAAATTGACACCATTCATCTATCTAATAACCCGTGGATTCCTGGCTTGGTACTAGAGATGGATAATGGGCTACCTTGAAGCTCATGTGAGCAGCTTGAGGTCCTACAAAGAGCAGTCAGTTTCCTGACTGATTGACTTCCCAGCCGCCCAAGCTAATCTGTGGGTTGGGGCTCTCTCCCCACTCAGTTATGAACAACCAGGCAATGAAAACAGGGTTCTACATATTCTGGTAAGCCCTGAGACCATGTGTCCTGCAGAGTCTGGCATTTGTATTCTGTGGCCCTTTATAGAATGAGCTGCTGACCCCCGGTTAAAAGTACAGCTGAGGCTGTTATGGAGGCACACCAAATTTAGACCTTATTGGAGATGTCAACTACATATGACTGAAAGTAGAAATGAAGAATTTATAATAGAATCCAGTGCCACACAGGGAAGAAACGACTGTGAGGTTTTGTGAGATCAGCAAACCAACAGAGATTTAGCAGTCTGACGCAGCAATCAGCTCAGTGAGGAATGAGTTAAGAATGTTGGGAAATACTGGTGCTTCTAGAGGCTTCTCATGCTGTGCAGTCTAGGGGCAGGCTTGCTTCCCAAAACAGGAAAAGATTTGATGCTGTAATCTGATGGAAGGGGACAGCCATCCCAGTTTGTTTGGGACTCAGGGGCTTCCCGGCATCCAGGGCTTGCAGTGCTAAAACTGGAAAACTCATGGCCAGACCAGGGCTCCTAAATTTGAGCTCTAAAGGCCAGCAATATGAGCAAAAATACTATCCCAGCAGGGCCCTGGAAAACCTGTCTGGTGACTGTCCCGGGAAGGGGGCCGCTGGAGTTTCAGTGGAGTTTGATTCCAAGATTCCTGTAGGCATAAAGCCTGCCCTCAGATCGGCTAATTTTCTTACCCTTGAACAAATAAAATCCTAGGATTATTTTAGAACAGGTTACTTTGGAAAGCAACTACTCTAATCCCTACATTTTAAGGTCAGTTCTCCACATTGTGAAGCCAAAGATAAAGTGTTTTATTCTGTGTCAACAGAGCTAGGTAGTGGTAAAGACAGATCTGGAAATGGAATAGTTTTGTTTCACCTCCGGTGCGCTCTCTTCCCGGTCACCCATCATCTTATAATGTAAGTCCAGCATGGGGCTTATGGAAACGCTCAGGACCTGCACGCCAGGGGCACACACAGGAGCATGCTCATCTCTTCCTGGTCCCTTCCACTTTCCAGCAATATTTACTTAGCAAAACCAGGCAGTTCTGAAGAAACCAGGGTACTTTCTTGGGTTTCCATGAAGATTAAATAATACGTAATTTATCTAATAACATCTTTTATTTTAAAAAATACAAATGAGAAAAAAAAAAACGAATAGGAGAGATGTACTTACATTTAGTGCTCCTAAAACTTGAGATGGAGCACTATGTTACAGTTCACACAGTGGGCACCATACTAGGACCTGAGTTCTGTGAGAGGGAATGGGGTGGAACACACAGAGAGGTACAGAACAGTGCAGTGTAGGAAAGGTTGGCAGGGTTTCATGCTGAAAAGTGGATGCAGTTATGGAAGAGTCAGAGGTGTGGAAGTTGTCTTGCAGTACAGTATGCATCCCCAACCTTCTATCCATAGATCCTTACTGCTTACTGAAAACTTGTATTCAGAATCCCCAACAGAAGGGCGGGCCTCTCCCTTCTGTTGCTACCGAGTAATTGAATAAATATGTAGTAATCTTCCACCGTGTGCCTGGCATTATACTTGGCGCTCTAGGTATGAAGATGAACAAATCAGAGTGCATGTCCACAGGGGCTCTCATCACAGATGCTGGAAAAGGACTTACTCCAGGGATCCATAGATCATTTCAAGAGGCCTCAGAGCACACACACGGTACAGGGGCCCACACTTCTTGGTGGCGTGGAGGCTCTTCACAGAGATGAGATCTTTGAGCTGAGTTCTGATTGAATAGGTGTCCCCTGAGGGAAGAGAAAGTGAAGACTGATGAATGCCAGGCGTGTCTGTATTTCTGGGGCCTGAGGAATCATCTTTCTCCTCCCCATACTGGTCAGGAATTCTTAGGGCCGCTCTTATAGTCGGCAAGGAGAGGGCCTCATTCACAGGCAGGAATTCAGAGATGCCACAAAAGCCTTCTTGACTGACTCCTCCTGCACCCCTTACACAGTTCCTATTTGCAGATTCCAAGGGTCCCTGAATATGGCCTGGAAGAGAGAGCTTTATCCCCTCTATCTCCATTAACTCCCCTCTGCGTGACTGTTCATCGACCCATCATCACATGGACAACACGTCTGCCCTGCAAACAGCAGCTGCAGGGAAATCCTCGAACTCCGTTCCCATTTTTACCCATGTAGCTTCGCCCAGGGCCCTCAGTGGAAATTCTGGGGCTGCCCCCATTTCCGCTTTGAAAGCACTCAGTAGTATATGCTCTTCAGCCAAACTCATGGCGTGTTTATGTGCCTGCCCTTCCTTGAGCAAAGGGTGGAGGCACGTTTCCTGCAAGAATTCTGGAATACACCTAAATATTTAGATTTTCTTGGCCCAAAATCCGCTTAATCTTCTGGTGTTTTCCTTTTTGATCGAGAGAAGCTCTAAACTTGAGTTAATGTTTCCCAGACTTGCTAAGACACTTGCAGTAATTCGTTGTGTTTGTGATGTAAAAATGCCCCTCAGGGGCAGTGAAAGAAAAGTCAGCCATGAATTCGGAGGAGTTAATGGAAATATCCATCCACTAACTGCATCTTTCACTTTCTGTCCAGAAAGTCACTCTGTCCCCATGTGGGTATGTGTGTAACTTTCAATGGCTTAGCAAGGACCTTCCTGGGAGGTAAGCCAACGTTCCCCACGGGGAGCTTATCTACTCAGAGTCACCGCTGTCCAGCGTCAGACCTAAGACGCTGTCAATTTGTAGGGCTGCACCTTGGCATTTCCAGCCGTCTTCCTCAAAGAGGCACATGCACACCTCTGGAGTTCCCTCCCTCAGCAACAGCAAATTAGAAAACAGAGCTGAGAGTTGCTGCAATTATTTTCTTTTATTGACTTTGTAAAGCACTTATTTTTTTCTTTATATCAGGAGCTCCCTTAAACACTATCCTTTCTAGGGAAAAAAATAAGCTGAAGCAGCAGAGATTCACACTGAATTTTAAGCAAGTCCTATCAAGTTTACAAAATCCAGCTCCACAGGGTAGTATGGTGCTGGCGTGCTCCACGTCTGCCTCCGCTTCAGCCACAGGAAGACCTATCCTTTTCTCCCTCTCTGCAGAAATTGTGGTAAAGATCTAAGGCATCGTGTTGAATTACAGTATCATCTGGTTTGAGAAACAGTGCTTCAGATGTGAAATGTTCTCCCATCTGAGCTGGGGCCTGGCATCCCTTGGGAGACACTCCCTGAGCTGATGGTGTGGACATACTGTATACCTGGGTGTCTTTGCGCCAGCACTCACGAAAGCACCCCTAGCAGGCTTCCGAACTCAATTGCTGTTCAAAACCTCTATGGCACAGCCCGTCTTTTACAAATGGGTTGAAGTAAGTGTTTTTCCCTTTCTGTGATTTTATTTATTTGCAAATCCAGAAAGCTTCACAAATCAATTGGTCTTTCTCACTATTTTATCCGAGAATTTTACATGGACTCAATTCTTTTTAAACAGCACTCGTTCAGGGGCCTGACACCCACAGACGGCAGTAACTTTACATGCATGAGATTGTGCAGTTACTCATACTGCCTAGTGCATACGTTCCCCTCTTCCGAATTTCTCATAACTTCCGAGTTTGTCCTCCTGGGAACAGCCTCCAACAATTCCTGACAAAGTTAGTGCATACATTCCCAGCCCCTTCTTCCCTTGGGAGGGCAAATGCTGAGAACGATGTTCCACTCTGGCTTCCAGAGCTGCGCAGTGAGGGAAAGCCCAGCACCTTCCACCCCAACCCCAGGGTGGCTGCTTTAGAATTCATCTTCCCCTGCCATTTCCTGTCCCTTTCTGTCCTCCCCACTTCCCAACCAGTGCTTCCACCACCTCCCAAATAAGCTATTTGAACTTGCCTCCTCATCTCAGGGTTTTCTTTGGAAAGAATCTAAAGCGAAACTGGTGGGAACGCGAAATCCTGCACTGCTTTGAGAGTTACGATTTTTTAAAGATAAACTTTCTCCTGTGGCCTGGAATTTCTTCAGCTGAGATACCAGATATAACTCGAGTACACACAACACATCAAAGCAATGCTGCTCTAGAGCCAACATCGCAAAAGAAGAGAATCATTTATTTTTTCTTTACTAATGGTAAGATTATATAAGGAGACAACTCAAAGGACAACTCTCTGGTTCAAAAACTAATTTAATAATCTGGCCAAGTTGTTGGAGACAATTTATACAGAAATATGTAATTTTGTTCTATGCTAGCGATAAATAATTAGAAATAAAATCACAACAGTATTTCACTACAGTGGAGACAAATGCACACAATAATTAGAAATACGTCCAACAAGAAATAATTGGAGCCTATACTACTGAGAACCTATAAACTAACTCTTTTTTTTTTTTTGAGATGGAGTCTTGCTCTGTTGCCAGGCTGGAGCACAGTGGCGCAGTCTCGGCTCACTGCAACCTCCGCCTCCTGGGTTCAAGCGATTCTTCCACCTCAGCCTCCCAAGTAGCTGGGACTACAGGCGTGTGCCGAACACCCAGCTAATTTTTGTATTTTTAGTAGAAACGAGATTTCACCATGTTGGCCAGGATGGTCTCGACCTCTTGACCTTGCGATCCACCCGCCTCGGCCTCCCAAAGTGCTGAGATGACAGGCATGAGCCACTAAACTAACTCTTATTATATGAGGTGGACAAGGACAAAGCTGATGGAGAGACATAAAACATGCAGATTTAATATCACAGCAGTAATACCACATGCTCTTCAAAACAGTGTGAAGCAATTATTTATCTATAAAGATGTTAATAGTCCACTTTAATGTTTTAATTTTTTTATAATTCCAACTTCTATTTTGGATTCAGAGGGTACATTTGCAGGTTTGTTACATGGGTGTGTTGTGCGATGCTGAGGGTGGGGTACAAATGATCCTGCCACGCCCGTACTGAGCATAGTACCCAATAGGTAGTTTTTCAGCCCTGGCTCCCTTTCTCCCTCTCCTCTCTAGCAGACCCCAGGGTCTATTGTTGACATCTTTATGTCTGTGAGTACCCAATGTTTAGCTCCTACTTTTAAGTGAAAACATGTGGTATTTGGTTTTCTGTTTCTGTGTTAATTTGCTTAGGATAATGGCCTCCAGCTGCATTCATGTTGTTGCAAAGGACTTGATTTCATTGTTTTTCGTGGCTGTGTAGTATTCCATGGTGTATATGTACCACATTTTTTTAAATCCGGTTCACCATCGATGGGCATCTAGGCTGATTCTACGTTCTTGTTATCGTGAATCGTGCTGCAATTAACATGAATGTGCGAGTCTTTTTGGTAGCACAATTTGTTTTCCTCTTCTGAATTTCTCAGAACTTCCAAGTTTGTCCTCTTGGGAACAGCCACCAATAATTCCTGACAAAGTTAGTGCTTGCATATCCCAGCCCCTTCCTCCCTTGGGAGGGCAAATGCTGAGAACAATGTTCCACTCTGGCTTCCAGAGTTGCCCAGTGAGGGGAAGCCCAGCGCCTTCCACCAGGAATGGGATTGCTGGGTTGAATGGTAGTTCTGTTTTAAGTTCTTTGAGAAACGTCAATGAGGTATTTTATTTGAATTGGATAAAATGACCACTAAGCTTATTTGGAAAATGTATGCATGAAGATAATCAAGAAGATTATATATATACACATACATCAGTGAAAGTAGTTATATTTCACTAATTACCGGTCACTATACAGAGCTGCTATAACCAATCAGCATGTTATTGGTGGATTGGAGCCCTGTGAGGAATCCAGACATCAGTGTTGTAGATAAAGGTGGTTAACTCAGTGGGAGAATGGGAGATCACGAGAAACAGCACTGGCACAACAGGTGTTCTGGAAGAAGGTGAAACTGGACACCTATTGACATCTCATACAAAACTAGAATTCAGTTTGATAAAAGGCTTGGGTTTTGTATTGGTGAGGATCCTCTAGAGGGACAGGATTAATAGGATAGATGTATATATAAAAGGGAGTCTATTAAGGAGTGTTCACTTTCAGAGTCTTGTCTGTAGCTTTCTCTACTGGCAAAACAAATAAATGGAAATGAATACCCCTCATGACTCTTTGTCCTCTGACCTCTCTCTGCTCTTGAGTGGTTTAAATTAACCAAAGAGGAAAAGGCAGAAGAATCCATGTAGAGACGATAAGAGGTTCTTTTGAATATAGAAAACTCAATAGATTGGACTTTTGGGAAAGCAACCCATGTGCTGGGGAGAATCCCGACTTTCTGTTCATCTCTCCACAATCCGCAAAGCTCCAGAAGCCAGAGATCAAGTCAAAATATGTTACACTTTTTTTTTTTTTTGAGACAGAGTCTCACTCTGTCGCCAGGTGCCAGGCTGGAGTGCAGTGGCGCGATATCTTGGCTCACTACAACCTCCGCCTCCCAGGTTCAAGCAATTCTCCTGCCTCAGCCTCCCGAGTAGCTGGGACTACAGGCACGCACCACCGTGCCTGGCTAATTTTTTGTACTTTTAGTAGAGACAGGGTTTCACCATGTTGGCCAGGATGGTCTCAATCTCCTGACCTCATGATCCGCCCGCCTCAGCCTCCCAAAGTGCTGGGATTACAGGCATGAGCCACCGTGCCCGGCCATATGTTACACATTTTTAAAAAACCTACTGGCACCCTGGTGACTTTGGATATGTGATAGGGCACAAACATGAGAAAGGGAAGGATCAGAAGTGAGCAGATCTCTCTATGGGATGATGCCAAGGCCATTGGATTACTCTCTGCCTTGCCCCAGATCCCCTCCTCTAAAATGTATCATCACTGGGTTTTTCACAAGAGTCAGATGTTGAAAAGCAAATACTATCCAGAGCAAGAGGAGATGGCCAACAGAGTAAAATATTGCACATTTGCCCCAGGCTCACTTAGCAGCTTTTAACTAGAGACCACAGACCACAAACATCTTCCTTTTCTCTGACAAGGGCAGTAGCTTCTTCTTAGGAAGGTGACAGGTGCTCAGGATGACACCTGCTGCCCCAGCCTTGTTAGTAATTGCATTCCTTTTGCTAGGAAACGTGTGCTGATTTGGACAATAATTATGTAGTGACTCTAGAAAATGGAGACTCAGTATTCAAGAAGTAAATCTGAACTTTGGAAGCCAAGAGTTCTGCCTAAGTTCCCTAAAATCCAGGAAGCAGCTCAGAGGAAACAATGGGGATAAACAGCACATGGTTCCTGGGGTGAGTCCTCAAAGCCCAGTGCTGACTCCAGAGACACGTCAATGTCTCCAAGGTGGAATATGACTAGCTCAGGGAAAGCTATCTGTAATGATACAGAAGCACTCTTACTCACAAAGACTGTATCTATATCTGAAAATAGCAAGCAACAGCACCTTGCTTTGAAAATCGCAGCACAATTCTCAAATGCCATTTTGTTTAATCTTCACAACAACCTTATGTGTGGAAAAGAAGGACCCATGAGGCTTAAGACCACACAGTTGTAAGTAGCTGAATATCAGCCTCAAGCAGAAATCCCCGGGTCCACATTCTGTGTCCTTTCTGCAGCCCACAGCTGCTGGACTGGAACTTGGAAAACAAAGGCGCTGCAGTGAGATTCACATCAGCTCTTCTCCTTTCTCTCTGTAATGTCTAACATCCAATTAATCTTCCAGTGTTTTGTCCAGGAGAAGGAACGCACATCCAGAAGCCACAGATAACCGTAATGAAGTGTCAATAAGTGCGTAATTTCTGAAAATGCTTGGCTTCTGCCTTTGTCTCAGGTGAGATAATTTATCCCTGGGGTGTTTATGTAAGTGCAAAAGGCAAATATTAAAACATAAAGCTGGCTGTGGGATGCAAATGGCTGCAAAGAGATTCTGTAGTCTTAATTAGTGGGCCTCAGTGCAAGGAAGCAAGACTTATCTGCCCTCCTCAGCCCTGCAGGCTTTATTGGTTATGAAACTGTATTAGGCACAAATCAGCTTTCTCTTGTTTAAAAGATGAAGCATGAAAACGGAACTCTTTTCACAACCTGAGTGTGGCGTAATAAAGGTGCCAGTGGTTAAGGATGCGGTTCATCTACTTGGGCAGGTGTGACTGCAAGCAAATGGTTTCCATTACAGAAAATGATCCCTGTAGGCTGTGGAGTAATTTGAAAGTAAAACAAATAATTCAAATAACCCCAGTGACCTCCAAAAGCTTGCAAGGTGATATTCTGGGAAAATGTCAACATATGTATTCAGTGGTTTTCTTGGCTTCACAGAAGAATTCCTTCTATGACTGACTCTTTGGAAATGGTAGAGATAAATTTACAGATTATCTATCAGTCCATTAGCCAGTATGTATATGATTACCAATAGGTGTTCTGTGCTGGCCATTGTGTAGGCAGAAAATTATAGAAGTCTCAATTGCTTAAATATAATGCTCAGAGAAGTCAGATGAAACCACGAGATCACCATGTGAAATAATTGCTACAGGATGGTGTGACTGAGGCTCAAAGGCTGCAGGGGTCCAGGATCTAGGAGATCATTGGTAGCTAGGAGGAAGTCATGGAGACACTAAATAATGCTGAATAGAGACATTCAGCTGCCCATCAATCCGATAATTTGAAAAATAAAAGCAACTTCCTAATGTAAGGAGTGGGGTGTCTTCCACATTACACTCAGGGAAAGTTGCTTGACCTTTACTTCCTTATCAGACCTCACACAAGGAGCAGGGAGGGCTCAGGGGCCAACTGTGGACAGGCATCCTGGGTTCCATTCTCAGCCCTGGCTCTTCACTGCAATAATTGATCCATTCCGTGTTGACTTCCTCACTGTCGAAGTGGAAAGTAATTCTTTTTTCTCAAGGAGTTGTGATAGAGATGAAGAGATGCATGCAAAATTCTTCAAACCGTGTCTAGTACACAGAAAACACTCAAACATGCAATCTATAATTTAGACAAAGAAGATCCAACTGAAAAAACTACAGAAAAATAAAAGAATTGAGGGAACAAGCAGCAACAATAATAAAAGTTGTCAGGGCCCTTGCAGCCCAGACCATGAGATGGCAGAGCTGGGCATACGAGACAGACGGTCCCTGGAGAAGTCTTCCCTTTTATGATGACAGGGTATTCAGTGGGGGTTTTCCCAAACCTAAGTTACTTCCCTGGTTATGCTCACCAAGCAGCAAGGTCTCTGACAAGAGAAGTTTGTGAGATGACAACATTATGATCCCTAGAAAAGAATAAGCTCCCTTTGGACTCAGCAAATTGGCATTCTAGTTTATATACGAGTGTCCATATTGTAAATCTGTGGGAAGAAAAGGCCAAGTATTCTTGGTTTAACTCACATAAGTTTCATTTCTGCAGCTGGATGGCAAATGGCCAAACCCTGAAGATGATGATTCAACCAATGTTATCACAGAGACCCTTCCCCCTCCACACTGCTAGTCCAAGGGTCTTCAGAGTTAAAAGACACTTGCTGTGTATGTATACTTTAGATATAAACTTTGGAATCAGTTTGTTGGTATTTATAAAATGGCTTGCTATAATTTTGATTGGGATTGTGTTGTCTATAAATCAAGTTGGGAAAAATTGATATCTTGGCAATACTGTGTTTTCCAATCCATAAGCATAGAATATCCCTCCATCTATTTAGACTTCTTCGATATTTTTTATCAGAAATTTTTGGTTTTTCATATGTACATCACATATATATTTTGGCAGATTTTTACCCAACCGAATTGACTAATACTAAAAAGCCAAAAAATAACAAAGGCAGCAGGCTGTGGGGAAGAGAGAACACTTACACACTGCTGGTGGGAATGTAAATTAGTCCAATTACCATGGAAAGTAGTTTGACTATTTCTCAAATGGTCTAAAACAAAATCATAATTTGACTCTGCAATCCCATTATTGGGTATGTATCCAAAGGTATATAAATTGTTCTAAAGACACATGCACATATATGTTCATTTCAGCACTGTTCACAATAGCAAAGACATGGAATCAACCTGAATGCCCATCAACAGTAGACTGGATATAAGAAAATGTGGTACATATACACCATGGAAGACTACACAGCCATAAAAAAGAATGAGATCGTGTCCTTTGCAGCAACATGGATGGAACTGGGGGCCATAATCCCAAGTGAACTAACACAGAAAAAGAAAACTAAATACCACGTGTTCTCACTTATAAGTGGGAGCTAAACATTGAGTGCATATGAACACAACAATGGGGCCTACTTAAGGGTGGAGGTGAGAAGTGAATGAGAATTGAAAAACTACTTATTGAATATTCTGCTTTTTACCTGGGTGACAAAATAATGCGTACACCAAGGCACTGTGACACAACTTATCTATAGCACCAACCTACACATGTACTCCTGAAACTAAAATACAAGTTCAAGAAAAGAATTTTTTTGATTCTGTTTTCTAGAAAAGAATGTAAATAATTGATATCAATTATTCCTTAATTGTTTGCTAGAATTCTCACAAGATAAATCATCTGGGCCTGCTTTTGATTTTTTTTTTTCTTTAATGGAAGGTACTGATACCTGATTCATTGATTTAAGAGATATTAGACCATTCCAGTTATTTTTTTTTTCTTTTTTTTGAGACTGAGTCTTACTCTGTCACTCAGGGTGGAGTGCAGTGGCGTGATCTCAGCTCACTGCAACCACCACCTCCCAGGTTCAAGCAATTCTCATGCCTCAGCCTCCTGAGTAGCTGGAATTACAGGTGTATGCAACCACACCCGGCTAATTTTTCTATTTTTAATAGAAACAGGGTTTCACTATGTTGGCCAGGTTGGCCTTGAACTCCTGGCCTCAAGTGATCCACCTGCGATGGCCTCCTGAAGTGCTGGGATTACAGACATGAGTCACTGCACACGGCCCCAGTTATTTATTTTTCTTTGTGTGAATTTCAGTTGTTTGGGTCTTTCAAGGACATGAGCTATTTTATTTATGTTATCAAGCTTGTGGACATAGAGTTATTCATACTATTTTTATTGTCCTCTAAATGTCCATGAGATCACTAGTGATAGCTTTCCTTCACTAGATAGCATTTTATTAATTTCACTGATCTTTTCAAAGAACAAACTTTTGTTTTTATTGATTTTCTTTATTGATTTCATCTTAATTGTACTGATTTCTGTTCAGTTTTTATATTACTACTTCTTTTCTGTTTGCTTTACACTCAGAAGGTTTTTGTTTCTCTAGTTTCTTACGGCAGAAGTTTTGACTTTTTAATTTTAAATCTTTTTTCCAATATATTCACCTAATGCTATACATTTCCCTCTGTGTACTGCTTTCACTGCACCCCATAATTTTATGTTTTATTTTTGTTTCTATGAGTTCAAAGTATTCTTTTATGTAAAAGAATTATGTAAAAGGCTCATTTCTTTTGAGCCTTCTTTTATCAATGTGTTATTCGGAAGAAAGTTTTTTGATTGCCAAGTATTTCGGTTTATTTTTTCCCCAGCTCTCTTTCTGTTATTGGTTTTAGTTTGATTTCAAAGTGGTCTGAGAACATTCTTTTTATGATTATTCTTTTAAATTTATTAGGATATGTTTTTTTTTTTCAACTTTTATTTTAGGTTCGTGTGATACATGTGCAGGTTTGTAACATGGATACATTGCTGTTATCCAGAATATGGTCTATCGTGGGAATCTTCTATGTGGGAATCTTCTATAGAAAAACATGTATTGTGCTGTTGTTGGATGGAGTACTCCTTAAATGCCAATTAGGCCAAGTTGATTGATAGTATTCTTCAAGTCACCTATATCGTTGTTGATTTTCTGTCGACTTGATCTATCAATTACTGATCTTGTCTGTGTTTCCCTGTATTTTCCTGTCTCTCCACTATTCAGGATGGCATTTTGCCCTGCAATCTCAGTGCTCTGATTTGTCAGAAAAGTCCTTAATTTTTAGTTTTTTAAGTATTTTCTAGTTGTAAGGATGGTAAAGACAACTTCCAAGCCCTTTAAATGCCAGGGCTGAACTGAAAGAGTCTGTAAATCTTAGACTTTAACCTAAGCCCACCTTCAAATAACAGTGTATAACTTTCTGTCTAGTGCAAATGTCTTGTATCAGAGTATTCCCACTTTCTTCCTTCATAACTCTGACATTGCTGCCATTAACTACACTGACCCATTTGCTATAATCATCCAATACATTATTACTATTACAAGTACATCTTTGAGATAGTGTAGGTTTAGCTCTATACTATTTACTACAATAAAATAAATATAGCAATAAAGTGTATCACACAGATTTTTTTTAGATTCCCAGTGCACATAAAAGTTATTTTATACTGTACTGTAATCTGTAATAGCACTATTCTTTAAAAAGTACATATTTTAAGTAAAAAGTATTTTACCACTAAAAAAAAAAATGCTAATGATTGCCTGAGCCTTCAGGGCTGGTGAAGAGTCTTGCCTTGATGTTGCTGGCTGTTGAGTGATGAGGGTGCTATTTGCTGAAGGCTCAGGTGGCTGTGGCAATTTCTTAAAAGAAGACAAAATGAAGTTAGCCTCATTGATTGACACTGTTTTTCACGAAAATTTCTCTTTAGTATGTGATGCTGTTTCATAGCAATTTACTCATAGTAAAATTTCTTTCAAAATTGGAGTTGATCCTTTCGAACCCTGCTGCTGCTTTATCAATTAGCTTTATTTAATATTTTCTATTCTTTGTTGTCATTTCAACAATGTACACAGCTATCTTCACCAGGAGTCAGTTCCATCTCAAGAAACCACTTTCTTTGCTCTTTCTTAGAAAGCAACTCCTCACTCATTTAAGATATATCATGAGACTGAAGAAATTCAGTCACATCTTCAGGATCCAATTGTAGCTCTAGCTATTTTGCTGTTACCATATATGCAGTTACTTCGTCCAATAAAGTCTTGAACCCATCAAAGCTATTCATGAGGGTTGGAATCAATTTCTTCCAAACTTTTGTGACTGTTGATATTTTGACCTCCTCCCCATTAATCATGAAATTCTTAAAGGCATCTAGAAGGGGGAATCCTTTCCAGAAGGTTTTCAACTTACTTTGCCCAGATCCATCAGAATAATCATTGACTATGGAAACTATAGCCTTACAAAATATATTTCTTACATTATAAAACTTGAAAATCAAAATCAGTTCTTGATCCATGGACTGCAGGCATGAAAACAACATTAATCTCTAGACACATCTCCATCAGAGCTCTTGGGCGATCAGCTGCACTATCAATGAGCAATGTTACTTAAAAAAATTTTTTTTGAGCGACAGATCTCAACAGTGGGCTTAAAATTTTCAGTAAACAATGCTGTAAACACATGTGCTGGCATCCAGGCTTTGTTGTCCCATTTATAGATCACAGGCAGAGTGGATTTAGCATAATTATCAGGAGCCCTGGAATTTTTGGAATGGTAAATGAGCATTGTCTTCAACTTAGTCACTGGCTGCATTAGCCCCTAGCAAGAGACTGCCTGTCCTTTCAAGCTTTGAAGCCAGATATTGACTGCTGCCCTTTAGCCATGAAAGTTCTAGATGGCATCCCTTTCTAATAGAAGACTATTTTTCCTACATTGAAAACCTGTTGCTTAGTGTAGCCACCCTCGTCAATTATTTTAGCTAGATCTTCTGGATAACTTGCTGAAGCTCTTGCTATCATCTTGCACTTTCATGTTATGGAGGCAGCTTCTTTTTTAAATTCTGTGAACCAGTATTCTATTCTGCTAGCTTCCAACTTTTTGTCTGAAACTTCCTCACCTCTCTTGGCCTTTACAGAACTGAAGAGAGTTAGGCCCTTGTTCTGGATAAGGCTTTGGCTTAAGGGAATGTTGCGGCTGGTGTGATCTTCTAGCCAGACCACTCGAACTTTCTCCATATCAGAAATGAGGCTGTTTTGCTTACTTATCATTTGTGTGTTCACTGCAGTAGCATTTTAATTTTCTTCAAGAATTCTTCCTTGGCATTCACAACTGGACTGTTTGGCACAAAAATCTTAGCTTTCAACCCATCTTGGTTTCAGTACACCCTATTTAACTAATCTTAATTATTTCTAGTTTCTGATTTGAACCAAAGACATGTGACTCTTCCTTTCAGTTGAACACCTAGAGGCCAATGCAGGTTTATGAATTGGTCTAAGTTCAATACTGTTGTTTCTCAGAGAATAGGGAGGTCTGAGGGGAGGACAAGAGATCACAGAACAGCTTACGGTTGGAGCAGTTGCTGGGGCACTCAGAACACACACAATTATTGATTAAATTTGCCACCTTGTATGGTTTTTGACACCCCCAAACAATTATGATAGTAATATCAAAGATCCCTGATCACAGATCACCATAACATACAATAATAATATAGTTTATTGTGAGAATTACCAAAATGTGACACAGAGACACAATTTGAACACATGCTGTTAGAAAAAATGGTACTAAATGGTACAAATAGACTTGCTCAATGAAGGATTGCCACAAACCTTCAATCTGTAAAAAAACGCAATGTCCGTGAAGCACAATAAAGAAAAATGCAATAAAACAAGGTTTTCCTGTATTGCTCTGAACAGTTATATTTTAGATCCGTTAAAATGATGAACTTTTTGGTTGCCTTTTTTAAAATGCCCTTTTTTCCTTCATGTAGATTCACATTTCTGACCTGTTTCATTTTCATCTGATGAAAAATTCTTTTAATATTTCTTGCAGGGCAAACCTGCCTGTGATAAATTTCCTCAGGTTTTGTTGTCTGAGGAAGTCTTCTTTCTCTGTTACTTTTGAAAATAATTTTACTGGATATAGAATTCTAGGTTTGTGGAGTTTTTCTTCCATACTTTAAACATCTCACTCCACTGTCTTCTTGCTTCTATGGTCTCAATGAAAAGTTCTTGTCCTGATTCCTCCGTAGATATGCATGCTGAAGAGTCTGACCTCATTTTTGGTGGGGGAGATATTTGACTATTGATAGCTTTTTAAGTCTCTCTATTCCCTCTTTCACATTTACCCCAGATTTGGGAAGCTGCTAAGAAGATCTGGGTGCTCCCCTATTTGGCATTAGGGGAGACTCAAACCACACAAACCATGGCCTGCCTGTAGAAACTCTCAACCCTATGCCCTAACTACCATAAACACCTCAAGTCAGTCTCCTTACATTCTCTCAAGCCATGTTTGAACCTGCTTAGGAACCACTCTTTTCTCATCTCTCTCATCGGAAAACCTCATAATGAGACTAATAAGCCTTTCCATGCCCTCTTGGTACATGGGTGGCATCTTAGTCTCAATATTCAAACTAAATTTTAGATGAGAGTCCATCCTGATTCTGAAAAGTTATCACAACAGTTTAGGTGTCCTCCCTAACCACAGCCTGCTTTTCTACAGCTGGAAAATCATCTGCTTAAACACACACACATGCACACACACATACCCCTATATTAGTAAGGTCTATATCTACACATGTACACACACGCTAATATAGGAAGTAAATGTCAAACGTAACTTTTGCACCAACCTAATATGTGCACACATACATACACATACACACTGCTTGCTGTTCTTTGGATTTCCTGGATCCTGGATCTGTGCTTTGGTGTCTGCCATTAACTTTGTAATGTTCTTGACCATTATTACTTTAAAATTTTTATTTACTCTATCCTTTCTTTGCTCTTCTTTTGGTGTTATAATTACATATATGTTGCATCTTTCAAAATTACCCTGCAGTTCTTGGACATTCTGTTCTGTTTCTTCGTTATTTTTTCCCCTTTTCATTTTATCTTGGAAGCTTTCAGTGGACATATCTTTATGCTCACTCACTCTTTTCTTGGCTGTATCAAGTCTACTGGGCAACCTATCAAAGGTATTCTTCATGTTACTCTGTGTTTTATTTCTAGCATTTTCATTAGCCTGGGCAACATGGTGAAACCCAGTCTCTAGAAAAGATTTTCAAAATTAGCTGGATATAATAATATCCATCTATAGTTCAGCTACTCAGGAGGCTGTGATGGGAGGATCACTTGAGCCCAGGAGGTCAAGGCTGCAGTGAGCTGTGACTGTGCCATGGTACTCCAGTCTGGGTGACAGAACAAGGTCCTGTCTTAAAAATAAATTTAAAAAAAAATTTAAAAAAGAAATGCAGATTCTGAAAGCAATATGTACACACTAAACTGTTACAAGTATTGACGTTGAGTCCTGGGTCTCAAACTTACTTGTATGCTAGAATTACCAAAGATCTTCGAGAAAAAAGAAAAAAGGAAACTACATCCCAAACCCAGGGATTCTGGTATAATTGGTGTGTGTGTATCTTGGGTATCAGGAATTTTAAGAAGTTCCCCTCAGTGACAACAGTGAGCAGCCAAGTCTGAGAACCACCAGTTTAGAGGCATCCATGGAGAATAGGGAGGGAATTGGGGGCAGTGCACATAAATGAATGTCCCAACCTGTGAGACAGTATAGCATATGCAAGAACCACAGGCAAGCCCACATTCAAGAGCAAGGTATAAAGAGAGAAACAGGGAATATGGACAAATAGGCAGGTAACATTCAGCTCTTAAGGACTCACATGACATACTGCCAAACTTTGGTCTTCGGTGTGTAGATGAGCTTTGAAACGGAAGTAACAGCCTTGTAATTCAGAGCTTTTAGAGGACCAAACCCAGAGGCTGGGAGAGCAGATAGGAGCCCAGGGCAACATTAAAGATTGACACCTGAACGCAGACATTGGTAGAAAGAACTGACAGAAGATACATACAATAATAATCAGGAGGTAAAATCATTAGGTCTTGATCACTGATTGATTGGAAGGGTGTAAAGACAAAAGATAGGGAAGGAATCTCAGACATGCCCAGTGGATTTCCCAGGTTGACCTACGAGTTTGTGATTAATTATATTTGGGACACATTTGGTGTTGGATACTTGTGAAATATGCACGTGTCAATGTTCATCAGATGGCTGAACAGGAAACTCTGGAGTTCAGACAGGAAGTCCAGGTGCAGGTCATAGATTTGGGATTCATCATCAAGTAAATAGAAGAGGATGCCATTCCATTACATGAGGTAGCTTAATAGGAAACCAAATACTGAACCTCAAAAAATACCCAGGAGAATGCCATGTGGGAGAGTAGACGGAGAAAATGGTTAGAAAGGAGGAGAAGGATGAGAAAATCAGATCACAGAGACAAAGGGATGTTCAGGACTGCCACAGAGAGGGGCAGATGCTGCTTGGGTTTAGCAATGGTGAGCTTATCTGCAATCAATGTCTCAGTGAAGTGGATGGGAGAAAACCAGATTTCCTTGGGTTAAGACATAAAGGAGTCAAGGAGGGCGGACCTCATGTTCTGCCACACTGAATATCCTAAGAGAGTATCCCTGTAAATAAATGGTTGAAAAGATGCAGCAGCAGGGCTGAAACAGAAAGAAAAAAAGTAATGACTGTGTGTCAATGGTGAAAATAAAGGTGTCTTTTTGATATGAGAGAATTTGACAAGTTTCTAAACTGACGAGAAAGTGCCAGTAGAGAAGAGATAGTTAAAGACACAGGACAAGAGGGATATAAACATAAAAATCTGACTTGGGTAGGCTCACAAAATCCCTGGCTTCTCTGTGTCTCTCACGAATCCCCATCATTCTTTTACTGTAAGTTAGGGTTGGGGGAAAATTAACTAGAAAAAACCCATCTGGAGCTCTTTGGCAGTTTCCTGGGGAAGGGCAGACTCCCTGCCAGATGTCCACAGCATGGAGGGCTGTGGCAGGAAAACAGGTGAGTCCTAAGGAGGCAGGCACAGGTCTCTGAATGAGGGCAAAGGATGAGGGTGCACACCTGGCATCTCATTGAGAGAGGTCACTCTGGGGCATGAGTAGAGTAGATGTGGACACTGACCACAGGAAGAGGCCATAGACCAATCTCTCAATCCATCTGGGCCCTTGGAGGCACAGGGGAAGCTCCCTGCAGTGGGTGGTGAAGGGTTTGCCATGTGGGGAGCAATAGCAGCTGAAATCCCTGTAAGAGTGCAGAGGTGAGAAAAAGAAGTTTCCAGAGCAGATAAGGAAAGGAGGGGTTTCTAGAGCATAGTGCAGGAAAGGCAGAATGCACAGTTCTCTCCCTGGAATGAGAAATAAGAAGGCCGGGTGGATGCAGGACAGCAGATGTGCTTGATGGCAACAGAGAAGGTCACTGAATGACAGTTTTAGTGTGAGTGTGGGCAGGGAGGGTGGAGAAAGGGTTAGAGTCTGGACATGTATCAGAGATCAAGCCAACGGCATTTGCTGATGAACTGAATGTGGGGCGGGAATTTTAAAAAGAAGCAAGGGTGTTTGCATTGTTTTTTACCTGAGCAACCAGAAATAGAGACTGCATTAAAAATTTGGGGAAGGAATGCAGGTTCAGCAGATTTGAGAGAGAAGCAGGCACTGTTCTGAGCATATTCAGGGTTACAGTAATTTATCTCCACAGAGGACTAAGATCTTTTGAATAATGCTGAAATATCTTCTATTCGTTTTAATAACAGTCTAAACTTCTTGCCTCAGTTTTTTTTACATAGCTCAATGTTATACAGCTAACAATAACTCTTAAAAGGTAGCTTTTATTTCCTGAAGCAATTTAGGATTCTGTTTTTCTCCTCTAAAATGATGGCAATAAAACTGGTTTTTCTCTGTGTTCATAACTGTGAGCAATAGATCCTGGTGTATGGGATCAAGCACCATGCAGATGGAGAAGGAACCTTTGTTAGGGGAAATGTATGTCCCAAGTTGAGGGATTTGTCAGCTCAGCCTTGGCTTCTAATTTTACTCCATGAGAAACCTGTCCCTGGCTGAATAAAGCCTTGGCTTGGCATCTCTGTGATAAGACTCAGTAAGGCAGAGAGGATTGGGAGCTCAGAGGGTTTATGTGAGCCCACCAGGGACCCCTGACCCCACAAATCTCCTTGGAGGGATTCCTCTCCAAGGTGGTGGCTCTGGTCATCTGTCTGTTCAGAGCTGGCTACAATTTTCCACTTTTTTGGTCAGATTCAGTCTCCAAAATGGACTCTAAAGAAGCAGGCTGGCTTAACTTTAAGAAGCGCTTGGCCTTCTCTACCCTCCCACTACTGATTTTGTTCAAGGCACTGTCAGCCCCACAGAAGATCACAGATCTACACTCACTAAGAAGCCATGAACAACATTCAGAGATTCCACAAACTTGAATGAAAAAACTTGTACTTTTTTTCATGTAAATCTAACAAAATATTAGAATTTATTTCTATAAAAAATGCCAGCAAAAAAGAAAAAAACTGAAATATTAGTACCTGTGTCTTTGTCACTGATAAAAATCATAGCTTTTTTTTATCTTATTAACATTGTTATTTAATACATTAATTAAAAATTACACATATTACAATATCACAGCTTTTCAGATAATTAAATAATAATATCTCATAGTAAATCATTTATTTTTTAATCTTATGTATTTCATTTTATGTATCTAAAAATATTCTTCTGAAAAAGACTCCACAGGCTTCTAAGCTGCTGGAAAACAGAAATGAACTTTTATTATTATCATAACCCCAGTCCCACGGCAATACACAACGTGGCTGGTGCTTAGCTAATATTTGTGGAATGAATAAATGAAGATATCTTTCATTTTAATTTTTCAAGGCTTCAAATTAACCTAAAAGTTTAAAATTGCTGGAAACATGGAGTGCACAGAGTAAGTTTTAAAAGATAGACATTGTTACAGGACAGGATGTTTAACACTAAAGATTTACTCCTCTTCCTTAATCTTAAGGAGGCTGCAGAAGGGCAGTGGTCCATTTTCTGTAACTGCTTCTTGCTGATTATGGGTGTAGTCCCTGACTAGCCTTGGAGGAGTAAAATCTCCAGATATCTGATCTAAGGGGCCCAAAGGCAGGATGTTCTCATTTTCTGGGTTAGAAGACAGGATATGTTGGAAGACTGGTGCTAGCATTTTCCTTACGTGGAATCTAGAAGATAGAAACTTTACTAGGAGTCTAAACAAAAAAATTATAATTTGAAGGAAGAGAAAAATTAATGCTCCTATGCCCACACACAGCATCATGTTATTTAATTATGCATTTGTAAAACAGCAACCTTAAGTTTTCTAGGGTTTACAAATGTAGGTCATAGCATCCTGCTCTGGTGCCTATGGGGACTCATAAGAAGCAGGTTTAATCCTAGACAGCTGTACCCAACCAGTAATTCCCTAAAGTTTAATAGCAGTGAGGGTACTTAACTATACCCAATAAGAGCCCTTTCATATCGTTGTAACTAACCCTCAGGGGATCTATTTATTTTTTAAAGTTTTACTAAAAAATAGGACTGAATGTTTTATTTTATTTTTTATTTTTTGCTTTGTGCATTATTTTTATAATTTTTGAAAGGCATTTTGAATCTAGCCTAAATTTTAAAGGGCCATAGTGAGGTGTGTCTTATGTTCTGTTTTCTGTTTTATATTTTATGTCATGGCTTGAGTTAGGGTATTTTTTTTTCTTTGGGATTTTCTTTGGCCAAGAGATTTAGAGTCAAAAGACTTATAAGCCAATTAAACATTCTAGGTCAGGTGGGAAGGTAAGTGACCAGGTACTCGTTAGCCCTTAAAATCCTTTGAAGCAATGCAAGAGTCAAAAATTAAAAGCCAAAAAAAGTTACTCATCAAGAAAAACCAAGAGCATAGAATCAAGCTACGTTGGGGGAAAATACCACTCCCATAGAGCTCTAAGGCAAAGTACTTTATCGTCAGGCCGCAATGGTCAGAATGACAGGAGCTGATGAAGGAGCTGAAGGAGAGAGCAATCACCCCAGGCCTTTACAAGGAGAGAAACACCTGAAAGCAGCAACACAGAGCAGTAGTTGAATCTAGGAGCCACAAATACAAGAAGTTTTAGAAGAAGCTGGTTATAGCATTAAAAGCAAAGTTTTCCATAATTTAGCAAATCAGTACCTTAAGAAAACTTAATATCGATATGTAGATCATTTTCTAGAAAGTATATTACAAACAGTTTCTCTTCAATCACAGCAGGCTTAATCCTATACAAAATTTCTTTTATAAATTCCCCTTCGTAAACCTTATGACTTACACAGACCATTTATAATAAGCTTGCACTTTCTTACTTTTTTCTATATTACCTCTTTTTTAAATAACCAGTCATTTTATTTTAGGACAAGAATTTACTATGTAAGATCCTTTTTATACAAACTTACTCTTTTTTATATCCTTCTTTGCAAACATATGTATATAAATTTAATTATAATTTTCTTTACATCTCTTTTTTCTACTCACCGGTTCCTTCATATTTTGGACTTCTCTTTTAAGAACTTTTGAATTAAACAAAAATTATGTTTCCCAACAAAGAATACATTTTTTTTGGTACATTTTATACAAACCCAGGAAGCAAGAAATTCTGAACTGCCCACCAGACATTGACACTCTATAGATGAGAACCACTTTACAATTTTAAGACTTTTTTTTTTTGAGATGGATTCTCTCTGTTGCCCAGGCTGGAGTGCACCTTACTCTCGACTCACTGCAACCTCTGCCTTCTGAGTTCAAGCGATTCTCCTGCCTCACCCTCCCTAGTAGCTGGAATTACAGGCTCACACCACCATGCCTGGCTAATTTTTTTGTATTTTTAGTAGAGACAGGGTTTCGCCATGTTAGCCAGGCTGGTCTCAAACTCCTGACCTCAGATAATCTGCCTGTGTAGACCTCCCAACATGCTGGGATTACAGGCATGAGCCAACACTCCAGGCCCAATTTTAAGATTTCAAACTACACAGAAAGCTCACTAAGCATCTGTTCTATTCTCATGTATTTAACTTTCCTATTTTTAACAGTTTTACCTAGACTACCTCCAAGAATCAAGATATCATGCAAAGCTAGTTACCATTTAAAGCCATTTTGACCATTTAAAGCCTACAAACATCAGTGATTTACCTGAGTAAATATCTTAAAGTTAAACCTCTTGAAGTTAAAGTTAAATTTTAGAAAGGACAACATTTTCTTTGAAGAAACAGGTTTACGTTAATCTTATTTGTTCAATTTATTCAAAACTTTTTTAACAAGCCAACTGGATAGCATGTTAGACATAACATACATCACAATCCTTGTATATATACATAAACAAACATAACAAAGTGACCTATATAAAACAACGAGATTAAGCTATTTACAAAATACTGACCTATCTGGCTAAATTTTGTTTACCCAAACAAGTATGGAAGAGGCAGAGAAAGGGATTCTGTAGCATCAAATAAAGAAGAGAAAGGGCAAACCACGTTGCTCAAAGGGAGAGCCGGGCATCGCTGAGCTGCCTGAGAGCTCCCCCAGCTGTGGAGACTCCGAAGAAAAATGTTCAGGTGGCTGCTGGTCTTCCACTGTGGGAAGCTGTCTGCTCCATCAAGGATACAAGACCCCTAGTAAACTTAACTGAGCAAGGCAGCTTGTTGGGGCTAGTGGGAGAAGGTTAGCTTTACTGTGGACAGGAAGCCTCTTCCTCTCCCACCAGGCACAGTTAGGACATTCTCATTGCCAATGGCCATTTTGCTTATAGCAGGCGCACTCACTCTGGCCCAGGACCAGCGAGTTGGTGGCTCTCATCTGGGCATCAGACACCAATTTGACAACACTTTCTCAGGATGGGTAATTCTGAGGTGGCAGAGGGCTTAAAGCAACTGTTGCTAACTGCACTTTTTGCCTATTTCTTTTGTGTTTTTCCACATCTTTTGCCTTTTCCCTATTGTTGTAAAGTTTAAAGGCCCTGTTGGCTTCCAGGGATTTGAGATCCCATTGCTGTTTTTTGTAGCTTCTTCCTAATGTCAGGCACAGCAAATTGAGTAATTAAATGTATAACCAGGAAAGCATGCCCTTCTGGGAAGTCCAGGTCTGCATTAGTACATTCTCTGAGTGCCTCAACCAAACAGCACAGAAATGGAGCAGAATTTTTTTCTTTTCCCTGAGTTAAAACATCTCTAAACTCGTCATAAATGACTGACTTAACCACACTGTTTTTCTTCTGCTATTTCCTGTGGCACAGCAAGCAGACAATACTTGCAAGTGATGACAATTTAAAAAGAACATGGACAGCTTAGTAAACTCTTCTATAAACTTTTCTGGATCCTCTGAAAACTGGCTGAATTTTTCCTTGTATAAAACCAAATCACAATAGAAAATGGCACATGTACTCTAAATGTTCCCTCATTTCCATCAGCTGCTTCCCACAATGGACACATGTTTGATTGCAGGAGCTGATATGGGACCCCACTTCTGGTGGTACTGGTTGGAATTTCTCAGGCAGCAGGGCTAGCTGGATAAGGGGGAGGGGTACCTGATGACCTTGGAGTGAAATTCTGTGTTAGAGGACTGGCGGGACCTCAGAACTGGGGGTCTGAAGAGACTCCAAGAAGAGCATAGGCCTTCTAGGTGGAGAAGCTGGGAGGGAGCCCCTGTGTGCTGCTTCCTGGTGCCTCAAAGTAATATGAGCCAGTAAAGGGCCATAAAAGTCTGTACATAAAGATCCTCTTCTCATTTTTTTAATAGGATATGTCTAATTGTAAAATATGACGTATATAACCATGTTTAGGCCAACTCTCTTGGTTTTTCCATTTATATTGGACCCAAATGGTCACAACAGAAAAATCAAGTCACATTTAAATTTGCTCCAATAGACTAAAAGGCACCCCAGTGGCAAATTCCCTGGATGCTTGTCATTGTCTTCACGTCCAACAAGGATTTCTGCTGGGCATGTGAGTCTGGCTGAGTCTAGCAAGAGAGTAGGAAAGTGGGCCGTTGCGATTTTCCCGTCTTAGATTCTCTCTTCTTGCAAAGATAAGTATAGGGGCTGGGTGCGGTGGCTCACACCAGTAATCCTAGCACTTTGGGAGGCCAAGGGGGTCGGATCACGAGGTCAGGAGTTCGAGTCCAGCCTGACCAACATGGTGAAAGCCCATCTCTACTACAAATACAAAAATTAGCCAGGCGTGGTTGTGCACACCTGTAATCCCAGCTACTCAGGAGGCTTAGGCAGGAGAATCGCTTGAACCCAGGAGGTGGAGACTGCAGTGAGCCGAGATCGTGCCACTGCACTCCAATGTGTCTGACAGACTGAGACTCCATGAAAGAAAGAAAGAAGAAGAAAAAAAAGAAAGAAAGAAAGAAGGAAGGAAGGAAGGAAGGAAGGAAGAAGAAAGAAGAAAGAAAGAAAGAAAGAAAGAAAGAAAGAAAGAAAGAAAGAAGAAAGAAACAAAGAAAGAAAGGAAGGAAGGAAGGAAGAAAGCGCATAGGTAAAGGCATGTGAAAGTGGGTCATAATCATTTGCCAGTGAATGAAATAAGGAAGAAAGCGCATAGGTAAAGGCATGTGAAAATGGGTTATAATCATTTGCCAGTGAATGAAATATGAAAAAAGAAGTATTTTTATTAAGTAAAGTGTAGAAAGAAAAGTATGATAAAGTGACAATAAGAAATGAAAATGCTGTTATGGAAAATAATAACTTTAGGACAGAAAACAAGAAAAGGCAACACCAAAATTCCCCTAGGGTGGACCTTCAGCTCACCATCCTAGTGGGAATGCCAATGCAAAAATCCTCAGAGCATCCAAGGGGTGGCCAAAAATAACCAATGCAGAAAACCTGGAGTACCTGTGTATCAGCGATGGAGGGTCTCCACACCAAATGTCAAGAAATCTGGAGCACCCAGGGGGCTGCCAAGAGTGAAACCCAAAAGCCTGGCTGGGGCCACAGAACAGCATGACTCTGGCATCCCAGAGTCAACACAACAGGGATTTTTCACAGCTAAGTGTCCTGCCTTAAACAACTGCCCAAATACAGTTAGTAGGGAACCAAAGGAAAAACTGTAAACAGAACATAGATTTCAGGGTAGAAAATAAAATAAAATAGCATACAGAAACATAAAATAGCATTAGAGGCGAAAGGACTGAGAGAAAGGATGAGAAGGACATAGTTGGTTAGGACTTTGAATTGACCCCCTAGCCAAAGGCCTTATTTCCTGATTCACCTGATATTGGTGGGGAGGGCCGAGGGGACATTCTCCTGCCCACAGGAGCCAAAATGGCACCAACCAGTCTCCCACTTAGGGCTGGGGTGCAGGTCTCCTCCCCAGGTTTCCCCAGCTTGGGTGGACTCAGCTGCTGTGGAGGGAAGGGGACGTGTCCGTGCAGATCACTGACTCAGCAGCTACAGTGGCAGGTCCCACATGAGGTGGGGCGCTGTGGCTGCTTACGCATCCACTGGGCTCCACCACCCGCCAGGAATGATGATGGTTCTTAAAAGAGCCCTTGGCTAGTGTTACAACTCTGCAGTTTTGATCACCATTGCACTGATCATCATCTTAGCATGTCTCTGTCTCGCTGATGACCATCCCACCATCCTACGATTCCACTGACCGCTACTTGCTGCCTCTCAGTATCTCACTGTCCCACCAACTATCAACCATTAAACACTGCCTTTCCATCTGTCTCCAGTTTTTGCTTCTCACTGTCTGGCTGACTGCCAATTGCAGCTTCTTGCATCTCGCTGGTCACCTTCTTGCCTTCTCTTACTGTTTCTCATCATCTTGCCTTTCTACAGATCACCGCTGTCTCTGTTATCTCACCAGCTCTCTGCTGATGGCCGCTGTTTCCCTGTCATCTCACTGCTGAGGGCTGCTGTTTCCCTATCTCACTGCTGAGGGCCGCTCTTTCCCTGACTCACTGCTGATGGCCGCTGTTTCCCTGTCGTCTCACTGCTGAGGGCCGCTGTTTCCCTGTCGTCTCA
>PVKV010004482.1:0-22120 GCA_004027835.1 Alouatta palliata
AGCAATTCTCCTGCCTCAGCCTCCCGAGTAGCTGGGACTACAGGCACGTGCCACCATGCCCAGCTAATTTTTGTATTTTTAGTAGAAACGGGGTTTCACCATGTTGACCAGGATGGTCTCGATCTCTTGACCTCGTGATCCACCCGCCTCGGCCTCCCAAAGTGCTGGGATTACAGGCGTGAGCCACCGCGCCCGGCCTAATACTACTATTTCAACCAAAATCATGTAACATTTAAATGTTATATTCAATTTTAATTTTTAATTTTTGTTGGTACATAGTAGGTGTATATATTTACAGAGTACATGACATGCTTTAATGCAGGCATGCAATATGAAATAAGCACCTCATGGAGAATGGGGTACCCATTCTATCAAGTATTTATTCTTTGTATTACAAACAGTCCAATTAAACTTACTTCTTTTTAAATAAGTTATTATTGACTACAGTCACCTGTTGTGCTATCAAATAGTAGGCCTTACCTATTTTTTCTTACCGTTTTGTTCCCATTAACCACCCCCACTTCTCCCCCAGCCCCCAGTACCATTCCAAGCCTTTGGTAACCATCCTTCTACTCTCTATGACCACGAGTTCAATTGTTTTGAGTTTTTTGTTTGTTTTTATGTTTGTTTCAATTACTATTACGAAAATACATCTTTTAACATTTTTTATTTTTTATTTCAATAGGTTTCTGGGGGAATGGGTGGTGTTTGGTTACATGAATAAATTCTTTAGTAATGATTTCTGAGATTTTGGTGCACCTATCACCCAAGCAGTGTACACTGAACTCAGTGTGTGGTCGCTTATCTCTCGGCATCCCCTACCCTTTCCCATGAGTCCTAAAAGTCCAACGTATCATTCTTATGCCTTTATGTCCTCATAGCTTGGCTCCCACATATGAGTGAAAACATACAATGTTTGGTTTTCCATTTATGAGATACTTCACTTAGAATAATGGTATCCAATTCCATCCAGGGTGCTGCAAATACCTTTATTTTGTTCCTTTTTTATGGTTGAGTAGTATACCATGGTGTGGAGATATATATATATATATGTATATATATATATATCACATTTTCTTTATCCACTCATTGACTAATGTGCTTTTGGGCTGGTTCCATATTTTTGCAATTACATATTGTGCTGCTATAAGCATGCATGTGCTGGTGAAACCCCATCTCTACTAAATATATAAAAAATTAGCCAGGCATACCTGTAGTCCCAGCTACTTGGGAGGCTGAGGCAGGAGAATCACTTGAACCCAAGAGGTGGAGGTTGCAGTGAACCAAGTTTGTGCCACTGCACTCCAGCCTGGGTGACAGAGAGTGAGACTCAGTCTCAAAAACAAAAGAACAAAAGAAAAAGAAACACATGCATGTGCAAGTATCTTTTTTTTATATAATGACTTCTTTTCTTCTGGGTAGATACCTCATAGTGGAATTGCTGGATCAAGTAGAAGATCGACTTTTAGTTCTTTAAGGAATCTTCACAGTTTTCCATAGTGGTTGTACTAGTTTACATTCCCACCAACAGCGTAAAAGTGTTTTCTTTTCACTGCATCCCAACAAGGTCTATTATTTTTTGATTTTTTTATTATGACCATTCTTGCAGGAGTGAGGTGTTATTGCACTGTAGTTTTGATTTGCATTTCCCTGGTCATTAGTGATGTTGAGCATTTTTCCATATGTTTGTTGGCCATTTATGTATCTCCTTTTGAGAATTGTCTGTTCATGTCTTTAGCCTACTTTTTGATGGGATTGTTTGTTTATTTCTTGCTGATTTGTTTGAGTTTTTTTTTTCTTTGTAGATTTGGGATATTAGTCCTTTGTCAGATGTGTAAATTGTGAAGATTCTTCCACTGTATGCATTGTCTGTTAACTCTGCTGATTATTTATTTTGCTGTGCGGAAACATTTTAGTTTAATTAAGTCCCATCTATTTATCCTTGTTTTAATTGCATTTGCTTTTGGGTTCTTGGTTATGAAGTCTTTGCCTAAGCCAATGTCTAGAAGGGTTTTTCTGATGTTATCTTCTAGAATTTTTATGGTCTCAGTTTGGTAAACTGAGGTAATCAGATAACAACCAAAGTCTCACATAAATAAATGTAAATTTACAACTAGAATGAATGCTAAGATGTATACAGTGCTTTGGAATCTTTTGATGAGAGTTCAGTCTGAATGATTCAAAAGCAGCATTTGAGCTGAGATATGATGGTTGATGAGACATTAACGAGGCAAAAGGTTTGAAGATACTAGCGTGTGGTACCACCTGTATCGGGAGGAAACATGGTCAATATGAGTGTCTGAGAAAAGGCTATTGTAGTTAGGAAAGAGAATTAGAGGGACATGATTCAAATAACGTAGATGTATTTATGGATAGAACCATCAGAAGTCTTAGGAGCATAGTAAGAAATTGTGCCTTAACACTAAGCATTAAAGGGAAATACTGAAGATTTTTAAGCAAGGGGTAAACATCAGCAGATTTTCTTTCAAACACTTCATTCTGACTGTGGAGTACAGATGGAAGGGAGTGCAAAATGAATGCAAATTTAACCAATTAAGTTATTAATTTTTAGAGCAAAAGAAGATGAAAGCTTAGACTAAGGAGGTGGTAGTAGAACTGGAAAGAGGTAGATGCATTGGAGAGATATTCAAGTTGGTTCAATGATGAACTGTAATATGGAGTGAAGGAGAGAGAACATTTGAATATGTGGTCTTGAAGCTTAGAGGAGAGGTTTGTTCTGGAAATATACAATTTTGAGTAATTTTTCTATAAATGAAAAAATTTCAGCAGATTTTGTCCTCTTCATTTTCTTAATCAGAAAAATCAAGAAATAGGTAGATCGACTTTTCCAAAGTTATATAGGTTAAAGTCAACTGCTTACATTGAGACTAGGTCTTTTAAATCTATAGACTGCAATCTCACACACACACAAATACACACACACACACACACTCCATATGGTTTCACTTTAGGAATCCGGATTACACTGCAGTTGTGAATAAATTTTAAAAAATTTATTTTCACTAGGAATGAAGTAAAGCATTAATAGTATAATGCTTTTTTTTTAAATAAGGTAACATACTAATTCTATACTGAGTGTACTGAGTTCTATAGTAGAAAGAAACCTTCTAATATAAAAACTGTATGTTTTTTTTTAAATGCCACTCAAATAACCATGTCACTAACTTTGGAATTAGGATGTTTAAGTGAAAACACAAGTCATTTCACATATTCTGATATAAATTAGTCCCAGGGGAAATTTCCTCAAATGGAATTTTTCAGGTTTCTTTGAACTGACTCCTATGATTTCCCAGGGGAGAAAAAAATGAAGAGCATATAATCTACCTATGGAAGAGTTATTTAATTATACATCCATATGCTCAATATCTTGATTTACATAATTTATTTTGAGATGAAATGCTTGTTCTTTTCCTTAGCCTCAAAATATAATCACATTTTAAATTCCACCCTTTTAATATCCACAAATGTGTTGGCTATTTGCTGAGCACCAAGTATTGCATTAGGTATTGTGGATAATTATACCTGCAAAACAAAACAAAAGCTTATGACATGGTTCTTACACTTAACGTGTATTCAGACTTACTGAGACTAGACTTTGATTAAAGCTTAACAACAATATGTAAGTATATATTCTAAAACTTAATAAGTGGTATTGACTATCAATTATATTCAAATTCCCAGAAGGGAGATTAACCTCTCTCATCTAGTAATTTAGATAACTTCACAAAGAAAGAGGGACTTGGGCCGGGCGTGGTGGCTCACGCCTGTAATCCAAGCACTTTGGAGGCCAAGGCGGGCGGATCACCTGAGGTTGGGAGTTCAAGATCAGCCTGACCAACATGGGGAAACCCCGTCTTAAAAAAAAAAAAAAAAGAGGGACTTGAGCTAGGTAGTAAAAGAAAGAGAAATTTTTGTCCCACTGTCTTCTTCTTATACTTTAAACAGAACCTAGCTCATCCATAATCCCTGCCACCATGTTTCGTTCTACATGTTTCCTATGCCTCTCACCCTACAGCTACATGGTTGCCCATCTGCCTCATGAACAATCAATCCAAGGACTGGTCAGTCACCCATATTGTAGGCTGTTACAAGGAAATCAGCTGGGCCAACCAGATTCCTGGTCTCTAAATTTTCACCTAAGAATACTGACAGATTGAAATGTTAGCAGAGAAAATCTTGATATAAAGGATAGTTCGAGAGGCTATAATAAGTATTTCTAAGTCTGTCTTATAAGGAAGTAGGAAATGTGAGGAGGAAGAAAATTTGAGGAAGCAGAAAAGTCTGTTAGGTAGACAGAAGAAATTTTAAAAAGGGTAAATGCACAGAGTGAAATGTAAAGTAGGAAATGAGAAGTGGAAAGATCATTATGGCCCATGAGCGATAAACAGAGGATAACCAATTTTCAGAGCTTCTTCAATTACTGGTGGCTTCAAAGTTAAAATTTTAGTTTTAGTACACATAGTTCCTTACAATAAATCGCCTCACTGCCTTATTAATATTACTTAGGCTAGCTGCATTTACTGCAGTATAAAGAACCAAATTAAAATAGAAAATTTTATTCAGATGATATAGAGGATGGATGTATTTCAAGTCGGAGGGTATAGTATAAACCAATCTATTCAGGAATAAGGAATACAGTATGTTAGAGGGGCTGATGACATGATCACGTTGCCAAATGTTAAAAGGGTGAATTGAAGGAGTGATAACTTAAGATTAGATATGTAGTCCCAGCTAGTCGGGAGGCTGAGGCAGGAGAATTGCTTGAAACCGGAAAACGGAACTTGCAGTGAGCCGGGATCGCGCCACTGCACTCCAGCCTGGTGACAGAACAAGACTCTGTCTCAAAAAAAAAAAAAAAAAAAAAAAAAAAAAAAAAAAAAAAAAAAAAAAAAAAAAAAAAAAAAAAAAAAAAAAAAAAAAAAAAAAAAAAAAAAAAAAAAAAAAAAGATTAGATATACAGGATGGGCTCAAATTCTAGTAACCTTGCAAAATAAGTTGAATAATTTGGTTGAAATTTTGGATGTTGTGATAGTCAACATCCAAGGGATATAATAAATGCAGTGTTGGAAGAAGGCTAATTTAAAAGATAAATTAGTTGGAGAATGGCACTAGCGTGGAAACTACTGCAGGAATTCAGGCATGAGGTAAGGCACGGGCTATAAATGACAAATATACAGCAGGCATTCCACTACCCCTCATTCCTACGCCCTTTCTGTGCATTGCTTGTTGATTTTGGCACTCTAATCTGTTGAACATGGTTTAACTACAATGTAAACTTAAAGATTAGAAAAGCAAAAAAGTTTAATAATGCTGAAAGGAAGATAAAATCTTTTTTATTACCGTTCCAAAAATACTACTGTCAATATAAGCCTTACAAAACCTCCAAATTTGTTTTTTACTAAAAAATCCATAACGATTTTAATTAATTAATTTTATGCAGAAATGCTCAGCTTGGTTGCTTCAGAATTCTTCCTAAATTCCAAGTTTATGTGTTGCAGAGTAACTGATTGTGGGAAACAAAGCTCAGACCAATTTTTTAGCATAGGGATGCTGCAAGTGTATTCCTGAGACAAGAGGCCCTGATTTTCTTGGCACTTGTTACTATGTAGTGAGCTTTTCGGAATAAAGTCTAAAACTATGTGGACACTTTGGAGCTCTGATGAAACATAGATAGTGATAGCTTCATGAAATCCTTCTTTATTACATTTACCAGGGTGAGAACATTATGGAATTGTTGCACTCTGTAAAAATATAGTATATTTTCCCGGGAAGAGGTATGCAAATGAAATGTACTAAATCTAAAGCATAATATTTTCCCTCTTATTACTGCTTTGTTGCATACCATATATATTTTTGCTTTTTAATTTTAAATTTTTATGTGCACATAATAGCTGTATGTATGGAGTACACAAGATATATTGGTACGGGAATACAATGCATAATAATTACATCAGGATAAATGGGGTATGCATCCTCTTAAGCATTTACCACTTCTTTTTGTTATGAACATTCTAAATACACCCTTTTAGTTATATTGAAATGTACAGTAAATTATTGATGACTATAATCACCCTGTTGTACTATCAAATACTACATCTTATTCATTCTGTGTAACAATATTTTTGTACCCAGTAATCATCTCCACTTCTTCCTATCCCACTACCCTTCTCAACTTCTGGTAATGATCATTCTGCTCTATATCTCCATACGTTCAATTGTTTTAATTTGAAGCCCCCACAAATGAGTAAGAACATGCAAAGTTTGTCTCTCTGTGCTTGGCTTATTTCAATTAACGTAATGTCCTCCAATTCCATTCATGTTGCTGTAAATGACAGCATTTCATTTTTATGACACATTTTAGCTTTACTAGCTGAATAGTACTCCATTGTGTATATGTTTCACATTTTCTTTGTTTGTTCATTCTTCTGTTGATGGACATTTAGGTTGTTTTCCAGTTTTGGCTACTGTGAACAGTGCTGTGATAAACAAGGGCGAACATATACCTCTTCAATATACTGATTTCCTTTCTTTTGAGTATGTACCTAGCAGTGGGATTGCTGGATTATATGACAGTTCTGTATTTAGTTTATTGTGAAGTCTCAAAAATGTTCTCTACGTGGCTGTACTAATTTGCATTCCCACAGTGTGCAAGGATTCCCTTTTCTTCATTTCCTCACCAACATTTGTTATTGCCTGTCTTTTGAATAAAAACCATTTTAATTGGGTTGAGGTGATATCTCACTATAGTTTTGATTTGTATTTCTTTCATGATCAGTGATCTTGGGCAACTTCTCATATACGTGTTTGCTATTTTTATTTTGTATACTTTTATTTATTCATCTTATTTATGTATTTATTTTCATTTTTAATTTTTGTGGTTATATAGTAGGTATGTATATTTATGGGATACATGATATGTTTAGATACAGCCAAGCAAAATTAAATAATTACATCATGAAGATGTGGTGTATCCATCTCCTCAAGCATTTATTATTTCTGTTACAAACAATTCAATTACACTCTTTTAGTTATTTTTAAATGCACAATTAAGTTATAATTGACTACAGTCACCCTGTTGTGCAACCAAATAGTATGTCTTATTCATTCTATTTTTTGTTCCCCTTAATCATCCTGACCTGTCCCCAGTCACCCACTATCCATCCCAGCCTCTAGTAATAATAATTCTACTCTCTATGTCCATGAGTTATTTTGTTTTGATTTTTAGATCCCACAAATAAATGAGAACATGTGATGTTTGTCTTTCTGTGCCTAGATTATTTCACTTAACATAATGATCTCCAGTTACATCCACATTGTTGCAAATTCTAAGATCTCATTCATTTTTATGGGTGAATGGTACTTTATTGTGTATGTACCACATTTTCTTTATTCATCTGTCTGTGGATGGATGCTTAGGTTGATTTCGAATCTTAGTTATTGTAAACAGTGCTGCAACAAACATGCAAGTGCAGATACGTCTTCAGTACACTGGTTTCTTTCTTTTGGGTGTATACCGAGCAGTAGGATTGCTGCACCATATAGTAGTTCAAATTTTAGTTTTTTGAGAAATGTCCAAACCATTCTTCATAGTAGTTGTACTGATATATATTCCCCTCAACAGTGTATGAGGGTTTTCTTTTTTCTACAGTCTCCCCAGTATTTGTTATTGCCTGTCTTTTGTATATAAGCCATTCCAATTTGGGTGAGATGATATCCCGCAATAGTTTTGGTTTGCATTTCTCTGATGGTCGATGATGTTGCCATTTGTATGTCTTCTTGTGGGAAATGTCTTTTCAAATCTTTTGCCCATTTTCTGATCTGATTATTAGATTTGGTCCTATAGAGCTGTTTTAGCTCCTTATTAATCCCTTGTCAGATGGGTAGTTTGCAAATATTTTCTCCCATTCTGTACCCTTTCTTTGTAGAAGCTTTTTAACTTCATGTGATCCCATTTGTACATTTTGATTTGGTTGCCTGTGCTTGTGAGGTATTGCTCAATAAATTTGTGTCAAGACCAATATCCTGATAAGTTTTCCTGATGTTTTCTTGTAGTGGATTCATAGTTTGAGGTCTTAGACTTAAGTCTATAATCCATTTTGATTTGAGTTTTGTATATGGTGAGAGAAAGGGGTCAACTTTCATTCTTCTGCATATTGATAATCCAGTTTTCCCAGCACCGTATATCGAAGTGGTTATCTTTTCCCCAGTGTTCTTGCCACCTTTGTGAGAAATGAGTTCACTGTAGGTGTGCAGATTTGTTTCTGAGTTTTCTATTCTATTCCATTGGTCTGCATGTCTTTTTTTTTTTTTTTTGCCATTGCCTGTTGTTTCGGTTACCATAGCTCTTAGTATAATTGGAAATCAGGTCATGTGATTCCTCTAGTTTTGTTCTATTTTCTTAAAATAGCTTTGGCTATTCTGGGTCTTTTGTGGTTCCATATAAATTTTAGGATTTTTTTTTTTTATTTCTGTGAAAAATATCATTTGTATTTTGATCGGGGTTGCATTGAATCTATAAAATGCTTTGAATAGTATAGAGATTTTAACAATATTGATTCTTTCAATCCATGAACATGGAAATTCTTTCCATTTTTTGGTATCATCATCAATTTCTTTCATCAGTGTTTTATAGTTTTTATTTTAGAGATCATTCACTTCTTTGGTTAACTTATGTGTGCAATATTATTTGTGGCCTTCAAAAGTGAGATTACTTTTCTGATTTCTTTTTCAGATTGTTCGCTGTTGGCATATAGAAATACTATTGATTTTTGTTTTGTATCCTACAACTTTACTGAATTTCTTTATTAATTGTAATAGTTTTTTTGGTGGAGTCTTTATGTTTTTCCAAATATAAGATTATATCATCTGCAAACAAGGATAATTTGATTTTTTCCTTTCCAAATTGTGTGCCTTTTATTTCGTTCTTTTGTCTGTTTGCTCTAGCTAGGACTTCCAGTACTATGTTGAAAAACAGTGGTGAAAGTCAGCATCCTTGTCATGTTCCAGATCTTGGAAGAAAAACTTTTAGTTTTTTTCCCACTCAGTATGATACGAGCTGTCGTATATGGCTTTTATTTTGTTGGGAGGTACGTTCCTTCTATGTATCCAGTTCTTTGAGGGTTTATATTAAGAAAGGATGTTAAATTTTATCAAATGCTTTTTAAGCATCAATCAAATGATCATATGGGTTTTCTTTATTTATTCTGTTGATAAGATTTATTACATTGATCTGTGTACATTGATGCATCATTACATCTCAGAGATAAATCCCACTTGGTCATGATGAATGATCTTTATAATGTATTGTTGAATTCTGTTTGATAGTATTTTGATGAGGATTGTTGCATAAATATTAATCAGAGATATTGGCTTGTACTTTTCTTTTTGTGATGTGTCTTCATCTTTTGTCTGCAATAGGGTAATACTGGCCTTATAAATGTGTTTGGAAGTATTCTTTTCTCCTCTATTTTTCATAATAATTTGGGTAGGATTGTTGTTAGTTCTTGTTTACAGGTTTGGTAGCATTCAACAGTGAAGCCATTAGATCCTGGACATTTTTTTTTTTTTTTTGCTAGGAGAATTTTTATTATGACTTTGCTTTTATTACTTTTTATTCATCTGTTCAGGTTTTGGATTTCTTCCAGGTTGAATCTTGGTGGATTGTACATGTCTAGGAATTTGTCCATTTCTTCAAGGTTTTTTAATTTATTGGCATATAGTTGCTCATAATAGCCCACTAATGATCCTTTGAATTTCTGCATTATCAGTTATAAATGTCACTTTTTCATCTCTGATTTTTTTTCATTTGTAATTTTTTCTTTGTTAGTCTGGATAAAGATTTGTCAATTTTGTTTAAGTTTTCAAAAACTTTTGCACTAATCTTCTGTATTGTTTCCTTCATCTCAATTTTGTTTATTTCTGTTCTGATCTTGATTATTTCTATTCTACTAATTTTGGGTGTTGTTTGTTCTTGACTTTCTAGTTCTTTAAGATGCATCATTAGATTGTTTATTTAAAGTTTTCCACCTTTTTAGATGTAGGTACTTATAGCTATAAATTTCCCTGTTAGTATTGCTTTTGCTGAGTCCCATAGTGTTTGGTATGCTTTGTTTTCATTATCATTTGTTTCAAGAATGTTCTCAATTTCTTTCTTCATTTTTTATGACCCAATGGTTACTCAGAAGCATATTGTTTAATTTCCATGTGTTTCTATAGTTTCCCAAATTCCTCTTGTTATTTATCTGTAGTTTGATTCCATTGTGATCAGAGAAGATGCTTGATATTATCTTAGATTTTGAATGTTTTAAGACTTGCTTTGTGACCTAACATATGGTCTGTTTTTGAGAATGATCTATGTGCTGAGGACAAGAATATGTATTCTGCAGCCATTGGATTAAGTGTTCTGTAAGTATGTTTTAGGTCCATTTGGTCTATACTGCAAATTAAGTCTGATGTCTCTTTGTTGATTTTATATCTGAAATATTTATCCAGTGCTGAAAGTGTGGTGTTAAAGTCTCCAGATATTCTTACTTTGTGATTTTCTCTTTATTTTTTCTTACTCTCTTGCCTTCATTTTTGTGAAGATAATTTTTCCTGGTGATGTGGTTTAGTTTCTTGTTTTTCAATTTTTCTGTGTTCATTGCATGCTTTTAGGTTTTAGGTTACTATGAGGCTGGCGAATACTAACTTATAAAGATTTGTTGCATGTTGTTTGTTTCTTTACTCTTGCTGCTTTTAGAATCCTTTCTTTATCTGTGACTTTTGGGAGTTTGCTTATTAAATGCCTAGAGGTAATCTTCTTTGATTTAAATATGCTTAGTGTTCCATAACCTTCTTGTACTTAAATATTGATATCTTTCTATACGTTTGGGATTTTCTCTGTTATTATCCCTTGAATAATCTTTCTACCCGTATCTCTTTCTCTATCTCCTCTTTAAGACCAATAACTGTTAGATTCGTCATTTTGCTTTCTGCTTGATTTTTAACAATTATTTTATCTCTTTGTTAAATTTTCTGATTCGATTTTGAATTTCTTCTCGTGTTATCTTGAATTTCTTTGTTTCCTTAAAACAGCTATTTTGAATTATCTGTCTGACAGGTACATATATCTGTCACTCCACCCTTGGCCCCTGGTGGTTGATGTAGTTCACTTGATGAGGTCTTGTATTCCTGGATGGTCTTGATGCTTGTGGATATTTATTTATGTCTGAGCACTGAAGAGTTAGGAATTTATTGTAGTCTTCACAGTTTGGGCTAGTTGTACTCATCTTTCTTGGGAAGGCTTTTCAAGTATTCAAAAATAATTGAGTGTTGTGATCTAAGTATTTGGTCACTGCATTTCTATGTGTAGTGCAATCTGTGTGGGTATTGGGGAACTCCCCAAGGTCACTAAAGCTGTTTCTCTTGCAGACTTGTAGAGGTAATGCCTTAGTGTCTTCACTAAGACCCAAGAGATTTCCTTGAATTAACAGGGAGATATTCTTTTTCTCTTTCCACCTTTCTCCACAAATGGAGTATCACAGTGCTGAGCTTCCTGGAGCTGCAGGGGGTGCCACAAGCACTCTTATGGCTACCAACACTGAATGCTGTCAGACCTAGGTCTTTCTCTTCAGGGCAGTGGACTTCCTTCTGTCCCAGGGAGGGTCCAGAGATGCCATTCAGGAGCCAAGGCCTAGAATCTGGAACCCCAGGAGCCTATCCACTGCTCTATTTCACTGTGAAAGAACTCGTACCCAAGTTGCAAGACAATGTCCCGTTAATTTTCCTTCTCCTTTCCTCATGCAGGAGTCGCTTCCTGTAGCTGCTGCAGTTGGGAATGTACTGTGTGAAGCTAACACAGCACTGGGTCTTACCCAAGGTCCCTGGTGATTACTGCTTGGCTACAGTTACTTTTCTTAACTTTTGTTTTAGGTTCAGGGGTACATGTACAGATTTGTTACATAGGTAAATTTATGTCATGGGAGCTTGGAGTACAGATTATTTTGTCTCCCAGGTACTAGGCGAAGTACTCAATAGGTATTTTTTCTTTTCCTCTCCCTCTTACCACCCTACAGTCTGAAGGGGTCACCAGTGTATGTAGTTTCCCTCTTTGTGTTCATGTGTTCGTATTGTTTAGCTCCCATTTGTAAGTGAGAACATGTGGTATTTGGTTTTCTGTTCCTGGGTTAGTTTGCTAAGAATAATGGCATCTAGCTAGATCAATGTTGCTACAAAGGATATGATCACATTTACTTATATGGCTGCATAGTATTCCATGGTCTATGTTTACCACATTTCTTTATCCAGTCTATCATTAATGGGCATGCAGGTTAATTCCATGTCTTTGTTATTGTGAATAGTGCTGCAGTGAACATACGCATGCATGTGTCTTTATAACAGAATAAATTATATTCCTTTGAGTTTATTCCCAATAATGGAATTGCTGGGTCAAATGGCATTTCTGCTGTTAGCTCTTTGAGGAATCACCCCATTGCCTTCCACAATGGTTGTACTAATTTACACTCCCACAAACAGTATATAAACGTTCCTTTTGTCTGCGACCTTCCAATATTTGTTATCCTTTGACTTTTAATAATAGCAATACTGACTGGTGTTAGATGGTGTCTTATTGTAGTTTTGATTTACATTTCTCTAATAAATAGTGATGTTGAACTTTTTTTCATATGTTTCTTTCATATGTTTCGTATATGTCTTCTTTTGAAAACTATCTGTCCTTTACCCATATTTTAATGGGGTTGTTTTTTATTTTCTTGTAAATTTGTTTAAGTTCCTTGTAGATTCTAGATATTAGACCTTTGTTGGATGCAGCGTGCAAATATTTTCTCCCATTCTGTAGGTTGTTTGTTTTAGTTTATTTTGCTATGCAGGTGCTCTTTAGTTTAATTAGATCCCATTTGTCAATTTTTGCTTTTGTTGCAATTGTTTTTGGTGTCTTCCTCATGAAATCTTTGCCCATGCCAATGTCCTGAATGGTATTGCCTAGGTTATTTTCCAGGATTTTTATAGTTTGGGGTTTTACATTGAAGTCCTAAATCCATCCTGAGTTGTTCTTTGTATATAGTGTAAGGAAGGGGTCCCATTTCAGTTTCAGCATATCTCAGTTATCCCAGCACCATTTATTAAAGAGGCCTTCTTTTCCCATTTCTTGTTTTTGTCAGCTTTGTCAAAGATCATATGGTTGTAGGTGTGTGGCTTTATTTCTCAAATCTCTATTCTGTTCCATTATTCTATGCGTTCTGTTTCTGTACCAGTACCATGCAATTTTGGTTACTCTAGGCCTGTAGTATAGTTTAAAGACAGATAATGTGATGCCTACAGTGCTGTTCTTTCAGTTAGGATTGCCTTGGCTACTTGGGCTGTTTTTTTGTTTGTTTCTTTCATATGAGTTTTAGAATAGTTTTTTCAAGTCTGTGAAGAATGTCATTGGTGGTTTGACAGGAATAACATTAATTCTGTAAATTGCTTTGGGCATTATGGCCATTTTAACAATATTGATTCTTCCTATTCATGACCCTAGAATGTTCTTCTGCTGGTTGTGTCATCTCTGATTTCTTTGAGCAGTGTTTTGTAATTCTCGCTGTAGAGATTTCTCACCTCCCTGGTTAGCTGTATTCCTGGGTATTTTATACTTTTTGTGGCAGTTATAAATGGGATTGCGTTCCTCCTTTGGTCTCATCTCGGATGTTGTTGGTACATAGGATTGCAAATTTTTTATACATTGATTTTTGCCCTAAAATTTTACTTAAGTTGTTTATCAGTTCAAGGAGCCTTTGGGCAGAGATGATGGGGTTTTCTAGATGTAGAATCATGTCATCTACAAACAGGGGTAGTTTGACTTCCTCTCTTCCCATTTGGATGCTTTTTGTTTCCTAATTGCTCTGATTGGCCAGAACTTCCCATAGTATGTTGAATAGGAGTGGTGAAAGAGAATATCCTTATTTTGTACCGGTTTTCAATTGGATTGCTTACAGCTTTTCCTCATTCAACACGATGTTGGCTGTGGGTTTGTCATAGGCAGCTCTTACTATTTTGAGGTATGTTCCTTCAATGCCTCATTTATTGAGGATTCTTAGCATGAAGGAATGTTGAATTTTATCAAAAGCCTTTTCTGCATCTGTTGAGATAATCATATGGCTTTTGTCTTTAGGACTCTTTATGTACTGAATCACATTTATTGATTTGCATATCTTGAACCAAACCTGCATCCCAGGGATAAGCCTACTTGATCAGGGCAAATTAGCTTTTCAAGGTGCTTCTGGATTTGGTTTGCTAGTATTTTGCTGAGAATTTTTACGCCAATGTTCATCAAGGATATTGGCCTGAAATTTTCTTTCTTTGTTTTGTCTCTGTTAGGTTTTGGTGTTGGGATAATGCTGACCTCATAGAATGAGTTGGAAAGAATTCCCTCCTCAATTTTTTGGAATAGTTTCAGTAGGAAAGATACCAGCTCTTCTTTGTTCATCTGGTAGAATTCAGCTGTGAATGTATTTGGTACGGTGTTTTTTTGGGTTGGTATGCATTTTATTATTGATTCAATTTTGCAACTCATTATTGCTCCATTCAGGGATTTAATTTATTTCTGTTTCAGTTATGGGAGTTGCATGTGTTTAGTAATTCATCCATTTCTACTAGATTTTCTAGTTTGTGTGCATAGCAGCGTTCATAGTAGTTTCTGATGGTGTTTTGTATTTCTGTGGGGTCATTGGTGATGTCCTTTTTGTCATTTCTGATTGTGATTATTTGGATCGTCTTTCTTTTCTTCTTTATTAGGCTAGCTAGTGGTCTATATTATTAATTTTTTTTCAAACAGAAAACTCCTGCAGTGGTTTGTCTTTTGCATGTTTTTTCTTATCTCAAGTTCCTTCTGTTTAGCTCTGATTTTGGTTGTTTCTTGTCTTCTACTAGATTTGGGGTTGGCTTGTTCTTGCTTCTGTAGTTCTACAGAAGAAGTTGTAATGTTGGGTTATAAATTTGAGATCTTTCTGAATTTTGCATGTGGGTTTAGTACTGTCAGTTTCCCTCTTAACACTGACTAAACTCTGTCCATGAAATTCTGGAATGTTGTATCTTTGTTCTCTTTACTTTCAAAGAATTACTTGATTTCTGCCTTAATTTTATTATTTACTCAAAATTCATTCAGAAGCAAGTTATTTGATTTCCATGTAATTTCATGGTTTTGAATGATTTTCTTAGTATGAATTTCTATTCTTTTTATGCTGTGGTCCAAGAGCATGGTTGGTATGATTTCAGATTTTTTTGTTTGCATTTTCTAAGGATTACTTTATGTCCAATTGTGTGGTTGATTTCAGAGTATGTGTGATGTGCACGTGAGAAAAATGAATATTCTAGTGTTTTGTGTAGAGACTTCTGTAGATATCTATTATGTCTATTTGGTGAAATATTGAGTTGAGGTTCAGGTCCTGAATATATTTGTTTAATTTTCTGCACTGATGATCTGTCTTAATATTGTCAGTGACATGCTGAAGTCTCCCACTATTGTTGTGTGAAAATCTAAATGTCTTCATAGGTCTCTGAACTTGCTTTAATGAACTTAGGTACCCCTGTGTTAGGTGCACATGTATTTAGGATAGCTAGATCTTCTTGTTGAATCCATTTATTTACCATTTTGTAATACCCTTCTTTGTCTTTTCTGATCTTTGTTGGTTGAAAATATGTTTTGTCTGAAATTAGAATTGCAACCCCTGCTTTTTTTGTTTTCTATTTGCTTGGTAGATTTTTCTCCATCCATTTATTTTGAGCCTATAGATTTCATTGCATGTGAGATGGTTGGGTCTCATGAAAGTGGCATGCCATTGAATCTTGCTTCTTTATCCAGCTTGTCACTCTGTGCCTTGTAGTTAGGGCAATTAGCCCATTTACATTCGAGGTTAATATTGATATTTGTGGACTTGATCTTGCCATTATGTTGTTAGCTGGTTATTATGCAGACTTGTTTGTGTGGTTACTTTATAGTGTCAATGGTCTATGTACTTAACTTTTGTTTGTTATTTTTTCTTGGTTTTTGTCTGACTTTTATTTCATAAAGGCAGTCTTTGAGCTCTGATATTCTTTTCTCAGTTTGGTCTAGTCTGCTATTGACACTTGTGGTTTCTTTATGAAATTCTTGTAGTGTGTTTTTCAGCTCTATCAGATCAGTTTGGTTCTTTTTTATTTTGGCGATTTCATCTATCAACTCTAGTATCATTTAATTTTGGTTCTTAGATTCCTTGGATTGGATTTGATGTTCTCCTGAATCTCTATGATCATCATTCCTATTCACATTCTGTATTCTATGTCTGTCATTTCACCAATTTTAGCATGGTTAAGAACCCTTGCTGGGGAACTGCTGCATTCATTTCAGTGAAATAAGATACTGTAGGCTTTTTAGTTGCCAGCATTCTTGCACTGGTTCTTTTTTTATCTGTGGATGGGTGTTCCTTTAACTGCAGTGTAAATTGAGTGCAGACAGTAGACTTATTTTCTGGATGTTTTCACAAGACTAAGGCTTTGTGCAGGGTCTTTATATGCAGTTGAACTCTTGTCCTCGGTTTTTCAGAGGAGGATCATATTAGCAAAATATTTTTGGTGTTGAAGTTTTTGGCTGTGATTCAGTAGGTGGCACTTAAGGGTAATGTCCAGTAGGTAGGCTCTTACTCAGTCCTGTGGCTCCTCTGTATTCCCTCACAATTGCAGCTATGCTACCTTTGAGTGCTCTGAAAGTGTTGGCTCCTCTTTCACTCCAGTGCTGGTTGCAGATCTTGGGTTGGCACTCCTGGGCAATCTCAGGTTTTATATTCCTTTCCAGTTTGGAGGCAGTAGAGGAGGAGACCTTAGCAGTGGCAGTGGCAGAGGGTCTTTCACTTGGGGTTACAGCCTGGAGATATGCAGAACTGCTATTAATCAGGATGAGGCAGCTGTGCTCTGGGCCCAAGACGGAGGGGTCCTGCCTGGTGACAAATGGGATGCAGGGTGAGTGGGACACTGGGGAGACAGACTTGCCTACTCTCCTTAGGATGATTGCAGCTTGTTGGACGTGTAGATAAAGCACTCATGGTTTTTGCTCATTCTCCAGTCTGAGAGCAGCAAGGGTAGTACCACTGCAGTGGCAGTGGCAGAGGGGCTTTTGGTTGCCTCTGGGAGCGCCACCTTTGAGAAACATGGAGCCCATGCTACTGGGAATGTTCAGCCAGTGAGTGGGACAGCTGCACTGATGGCCTGAGCCAGGGACTCCCCTTGTTGGTGAGTGGAGGTTCAAAGGTTCACAGTGAAGAGAGACTTAACTCACCTCTGTATGGTGGCTGTGGTGTGCTAAAAGCCTAGGTGAAGCCCTCAGGATCTTTGTTTCTTCCCCAGACCAGGGCAGCAGGGGTAGAACCACTGCTGTGGCAGTGGCAGAAGGGCTGTTGGTTCCTTCTGGAAGCCCCTCCCCAGGGAAACTCAGAGACACTACCACTGGGTGTGCTTAGCCATTGGTGAGGCGGCTGATCTGAAGTCCTGAGCTGGGGGCCCTGCCTGGTGAAGAGTCGGGGTTGGGAACTCACAGGAAGGAGGGAATGGACTCCTTTCCATATGGTGGCTGCCATGTCCTGGAGGTGCCAGCATAGCGACCAGGTTCTTTGCTCCTTCCCTATTCTGTGGGCAGTTAGGGCAGTATCACTGCAGCTGCAATGGACGAGGGGTTGTGGGTTGACTCTGGGATTTCCTCAGATAAATGCAGTGCTGCCTCTGACTGAAGTGTTCAGGTTGGGGAAGGGTCCTTGTGCTGCCATAAGGAGGCATCACTCAGTGAGGAAAAATGGAAATGGGGGCTGATTTAAAAAACAGTCTGGCAGCTTTTCTGTGGGGTGGCTGCACTGTGCTGGGACTCTGCACCAGTCCCTAGTCGCCATGTACTTTTCAGAGCTTTAAAGAAACAACAGCAGGGGCTGAGAGACAGCAAAGATAGCGGCCCACCCCTCCTTCTAAGACTCCACCCCAGGGAAGTGCAGGGCTGTTATGGGACCAAGAGCCCCGGCAGGGGATGGCTGGAGTCCCAGGCTAGTAGGTTTTATCCTGTGAGATGCAGTGGAAGCAAGGCCTACAGACTGTCAATGCTAAGCCTCCTGGATTTGGTTCCTTTCCTGGGGACATGTGAGGGAGCCTAACCACCCTCTTTGCCAGAGTTGCAGCCACTAATGCTGGCATGCCAAAGGATCCAAGTCCCTGGGACTCTGTGTGCTTGACTGGTGGCTCTTCTCAGACTCCATGTAGCTCTCCACATCAGTCTGAAAGCCCCAGTGGGGTGAGCTCACAAGAGGATCTTCTGAGCCCAGGGTTGCAAAGATCCATAGAAAAAGTATGGATCCCCAGGGTCTCTCACTCACTCACTGTTTCCCTGCCACTCCCAGGTGGGGCTTGTCCTGTCTTGCTCCTCCTTGTTCTCCATGGGCCAAGTTTATTTTTGATGAATCCCAATGTGTTCACTTGGATGTTTCAGTTGAAGATGTAGTATTTATTCACCACTTTTTCTTCTCTCTGTGAGAGTGGAACACACTAGCTGCTTCTAGTCAATTATCTTGATACTTTTCTTGATGTTTATTCAGTGTCCAAACATTCCTTAGTCAGCATGTGATGAATTCTGCCAGGACTGGGTCATTTCCTTCAAGGCAGTGGATTCCCATGTCTGGAAATGTTGTCTGGGAGCTAAAGCATCAGGACTCTGCAAGGTGCTCTGTTCTACTGTGGCTGAGTTGGTATCCAAGTTGCAATACAAAGTCCTCTTTTTTTTTTTTTTTGAGATGGAGTCTCACTCCGCTGCCCAGACTAGAGTACAGTAGCTTGATCTCAGCTCACTGCAACCTCCACTTCTTGGGTTGAAGTGATTCTCCTGCCTTTGCCTCCCAACTAGCTGGGACTACAGGTGTGTGCCACCACACCCAGCTAATTTTTGTATTGTTAATAGAGACGAGTTTTCACCATGTTGGCCAGGTTGGTCTCGAACTCCTGACCTCAAGTGATCCACCTGCCTTAGCCTCCCAAAGTGCTGGGATTACAGGCGTGAGCCACCATGCCCAGCTTACAAGTCCTCTTTACTCTTGTTTCTCCCCTCCTCAAGCAAAAAGAATCTGTCCTGGAGCTGTGAGCTGGGCTGCCTGGGTCTGGGGGAGGAGTGATGCAAGCACTCCCTTGGCCACTCCCGCTGGTACCTCACTAGGTCATACACACACCAAGTCTGCTAGCTCCAAGCCCAGCACAGCACCAGGACCTTCCTAGGAATTACAGCCTTTGTGGCCCAGACTACCTTTTGAGTTACTTTTGGACCACAAAGCACTTTACCCTGTGGTGGTGGGACCAGCCAGACCCAGGTTCTTGTTGTTGTAATGGGCAATTCCTTTCTGCCCAGGGCAAGTTTAAATGTTCCCCCTGTAGGTGCCGGTTGAATTCTGCACAGTGTTGCTTTCTACTATGACAGAGAAGCACTGATTTCCAAAGCAAAGTTCCACAATGACTGTGCTTTTCTTCCCTGTCACACAGAGTTTCTCTCTGTACCACCTGGCTGCTGCTGGGGGATGAGGAAGGGGTGATACAGGCAATTCGAACTATCTTTCCTACCTTGTTTAGTGTCTCTTTCTTTGATGCGATGGTAAAACCAAGTATTGTAATTACTCACCTGATTTTTGGTTCTTTGGAAGGCGCTTTCTTGTGTAGATAGTTGTTCTATTTGGTGTTCCTATGGAGGAAGATCACTGGTGGTTTCTATTAAAACATGTTTTTCTGATTGAGAGGCCACAGTGAAAGGAAGATGGAGACAATACTGGAGCAGCAGCAGTGCTATCATGAGGAGAAGTAGCGGCTTATTGAGTCATGGCCAAAGAGATGCTCACTAAGAAGTCCACGCTCTGGGACCAGATCAATTCTGATTATCTCATTCGGGCCATGCAAGATAGGTATATGGAGGTCAGTGGGAACCTGAGGGATTCGTATGATGATAAGGGTGGATTACGAAAGGAGGAGCTCAATGCCATTTCAGGACCCAATGAGTTTGCTGACTTCTATAATAGACTCAAGTAAATAAAGGAATTCCACTGGAAGTATCCAAATGAGATCTGTGTGCCAATGTCAGTGGAATTTGAGGAGCTCCTGAAGGCTTGAGAGAAGCCAAGTGAAGAGGCACAAAACTTGGTGGAGTTCACAGATGAAGAGGGATATGGTCGTTACCTCAATCTCCATGACTGTTACGTCAAGTACATTAACCTGAAGGCATCTGAGAAGCTGTCCATCTTTGACCAATTGTTTAACATTCCTAAAGAAAGGAATAATGCAGAATATAAGAGCATGTTCCTCTGTAGATACCTAGAGATGCTGCTTGAGTACCTTCAGGATTACACAGATAGAGTTAAGCCTCTCCAAGATCCGAATGAACTTTTTGGGAAGATTCAGGCTGAGTTTGAGAAGAAATGGGAGAACGGGACTTTCCTTATTGGCTGAAAGAGACAAGCAGTGCTCTGACCCATGCTGGAGCCCATCTTGACCTCTCCACATTCTCCTCCTGGGAGAGGTTGGCCTCTCTGGGTTTGGACAGATTGAAATCTGCTCTCTTAGCTTTAGGCTTTAAATGTGGCAGGACCCTAGAAAAGCGAGCCCAGAGACTATTCAGCACCAAAGGAAAGTCCCTGGAGTCACTTGATACCTCTTTGCCAAAAATCCCAAGTCAAAGGGCACCAAGAGAGCCACTGAGAGGAACAAATACATTGCTTTTCTAGAAGCCCAAATCTATGAATATGTAGAGATTCTGGGGGAACAGCGACATGTCACTCATGAAAATGTACAATGCAAGCAAGCAAGGACAGCAGAAGAGCGAGAAGAGGAGGAAGAAGAGCAGATTAGTGAGAGTGAGAGTGAAGATGAAGAGAACGAGATCATTTACAACCCCAAATACCTGCCACTTGGCTGGGATGGCAAACCCATTCCCTACTAGCTATATATGCTTCATGGCCTAAATATCAACTACAACTGTGAGATTTGTGGAAACTACACCTACCGAGGGCCCAAAGCCTTCCAGCAACACTTTGCTGAATGGCGTCATGCTCATAGCATGAGGTGTTTGGGAATCCCAAACACTGCTCACTTTGCTAATGTGGCACAGATTGAAGATGCTGTCTCCTTGTGCCCCAAACTGAAATTGCAGAAGACTTCAGAATGATGGCAGCCTGACACTGAGGAAGAATATGAAGACTCAAGTGGGAATGTTGTCAATAAGAAGACATTTGAGGATCTGAAAAGACAAGGACTGCTTTAGTGTTCAGAGATGTAGCTCAGCTTTTGGGCTAGTCCAGGCTTCCCTGAGATCTGCTTTTTCTATTTCTCCCAACCAAATTATCTTAAAGATCCTTTGCTACGTAGTCCCATGGTCTATCTAACATGCATCTTGTAGAAACAAGGCATGCTGGCAGATTACAGGGTTGGGGTGTATTTTATCTGTTTTATATTAAAAAAGATTCTGCCAGACAATAAAAAAATTTTTTAAAAACCATGTTTTTCTGCCTCCTCCCCATATCCCATAAGTTTTAGTATGTTATGTTTTTGGTTTTGTATGTCTCAAGATATTTTCTTATTTCTCTTGTAATTTCTTCTTTGACTCATTGGTTATACAATAGTATGTTGTTTAATTTCCACATATTTGTGAGTTTCCAGTTTTTCAATGACTGTTGATTTCTAGTTTAATTCTGTTGTGGTCAGAAAATACACTTGATAGGATTTCAATCTTTTAAAATTTGTTAAGACTTCATTTGTAACCTAATCTTCTCTAGAGAATGTTCTGTATGCACTTGACAAGAATGTGTATTCTGCTCCTGTTGGAAAGAGAGTTCTCTATATGTCTATTAGGTACCATTGGTCTATAGAGTTGTTCAAGTCTTATGTTTCCTTATTGATCTTCGATCCAGTTTTCTATTCCTTTTTGAGAGTGATATATTAAAGTCTCCAATTCTGTGTTACTCTTCATTTCTTCCTTCAATTCTGCCAATGTTTTCTTCAAATATTTGGGTGGTTTTAGGTGCCTATATATGTATATATTTGTTATATTTGCCTGGTGAGTAAGCACTTTATCATTATACAGTGT